>PYAF01004425.1:761673-774149 GCA_007407185.1 Glycine tomentella | reverse complement strand
AAAAAATAGTTTTAATTTTTATTTTTAATTATAAAAATAACCTATCAATTCCTTCACCCCGCTATTTAAAGAGTGGCATACTTTATTATTTACCAAAAAAAGAGTGACATACTATCTTTGTCACTATTTAATTGTTACCATATTTATTATCATTATTATATTATTAATCAACTCCTATTTTGTCGTCACTATATATTATTATGATTGATTGTTATCATTTTTATTATCATTATTATTATTATTTCACAACCATCAACTTATATTATTATTATTATCACCATTATTTGTTACTAGTAAACAATTAAGTCCAAATAAGGAATGGTGATTAATTTGAGTGGTTTAGATTTCAAATATGAAAATAAAAACCACAACAAGATATTGAAACTAAAATTTATAAAATTTAAAAATTGATTTTAATTTTTAAATTTTAAATTAACAGATAAATATAAATATTTTAAATGAAATTAGAAAAAATGAAAGGAGTATCTTTATTATTATGCTTTATGTTTAAAAAAAACATAACATGTGCTTTTTAAATATTATATATATTTTTAAAATAGTTATTTTTTTTAATTATATAAATTAAAAGGAGCATGCATGTAATATATGCGAATTAATATAATATGTTTAGTATTGTATAAATTAATGATTGGGCGAAGGAGTTGGGATGTGATGAGTTTTAGGGAGCAGGGTATATGTAATGTGTATGTGTATGTAACCTATATCCACATCAAAATACATTAAACAAATAGTCACCTTCTTCTCATTCTCAACCCTCTTTTCTTTGCTCCCTCTCTCTCGGTTGTAGCCGAGACCTCACACCAACGACAAATGGAAGAGACTAATTCCAGATTCAAGAGGATTTGCGTCTTCTGTGGGAGCAGTTCAGGGAAGAAACCTACATATCAAGAAGCTGCTGTTCAACTTGGCAGGGAGCTGGTAACGTATACACCCAGTTTTTTCTTTTTCCATATATTTGTTTCATTACAATATTAATTCTATTGCTACACCATGTATACATATACAAGAGGCTTTAGTTTTATTTTTCAGCGAAAAGACACGTTTAATTTTTCTCCGTTTATTTATTAAATTCCGCTTTCTTTTCTTGCCTCCTTTGTTTTAATTTATCTCTTTTTGAAAAGCGAATGAATTCAAATCTAGAATTGATTATTGATTGACCATTGAATCTGAACCCCGGAGAATTTTGGGTTCCATGGTACTTT
Organism: Glycine tomentella; assembly: GCA_007407185.1. Taxonomy (NCBI): domain Eukaryota; kingdom Viridiplantae; phylum Streptophyta; class Magnoliopsida; order Fabales; family Fabaceae; genus Glycine; species Glycine tomentella. The sequence continues at coordinate 772,926 of PYAF01004425.1, read as the reverse complement.
ATTTGATATCATATCGATTAATTAGATTGAATGAACTTTTTCCTTTTTTTCCTGCCTCTTTTTGTCCCTTCAACCGCAATGCTCTATGAAGCTTCCTTAAATGTGTTCCATAACCAAACCTTTTTCCCTCTATGATTCATTTTGATTAATTAATCACTCTGGAGTTCCACACTTGTTTCTCCTCTTCTTATTTTCTTTTATTTTTTGAAGTAAAAAATAATAACGAAACAATCTCTCGAGTGGCAACTCGTGCTTATGATTGTTGAGGAATGAGTGGATGGTTTAGGGTTTAAGTTTGGCATGCGAGAGAGAAAGGCGCACACGCAGAGAGATTGCTATAGGATGATGCTAGCTGTAATCTCGCTGTCGGTTGAGCAGCATTCTTGCATGATCTTTTGTTTCACCCTACTACTATACTGTTTTTTATAACGCTAAAAAATGTTTCTATCTTTATATGTAAATAAATAAATAAACACCCAGAAACACATATATACTACAGTATATATTTAGATTCTATTTTTTTTAGGGAACCAAACGTGCTTCCTAGGTATCATTACTCTATGAAAAAAGCGTGTTATCAGCCTTTGGCATTCCCCACAAGCTTCCATGACCGAACCTAGCTCCATGATTTTTCCATATGCCCTAATTAATTGTCACCCAAATATGGTACCATTCCTTGTTTTAACTAAAATATATGGTAGTAAAATAAAAATTCACATGTATTGTTACCCCTTTGGTTATTCCTTCTACTAAACGGTTATAATAAAATCAATTATTTTTGCCATGTCCAAACAATTGGTTTATTTTTTATTTTTTTTTGGTGAATACATTTGGTTTGGTTAATTTGTTTGTTTAATTGTGTTTTCATGATGACTATTGTAACACGCGTCTACATGGTTTGGTTTTCGATGTGTTTTGAAGGTGGAAAGACGGATTGATTTGGTCTATGGAGGTGGTAGCGTGGGGCTGATGGGCCTCGTTTCTCAGGCAGTTCATGATGGTGGGCGCCATGTTCTAGGGTTTGTTCTCACACACTCCCCATTCTCTGTTGTGCATGTAACTTATATAAGAGGCCACCTTAATCATTTTTGCTGAGCCTTATTGGTTTTTTACTTATGAGTGGTATGAACTTCGATGTTTCGTACTACTACTGGCTCATGTGTTTCCCATGTTTTGTGACAAATGGGTCGCAATGCATAACATCACGGGATCAAATGCTGGTTGGCACTGTGGGACATTATTTTCTTAATCAAATTAAGGTTCCGAGTGTAGGTTGAAAGGGAGCATCTTGGATAGAAATAATAGTAAAAAATTCACAGGGATTAATAGTATCTGTCGGGCCTTCTCCACCGTTGTTGGGATTTTAAAAGGGCAAAAAAGAAAAATAGAAAAATGTGACCTTTACCGGTAGTTAGAAGCTTCTTGGGAAGCTTTGCTCTATTGGATAAACTTGAATCCCTTTTTTGGCCCTTCCAGAAAGGGACTGAAGAACGTAAGTTTTTGCGCAACAATTGGAGCCAACATTACGGTGTTTTCTTTCTTTTATTTCATATATTTTTTCTTTCTTGCATTTCGAAGAAAACATTGATTCCTTGTTCCACATTCAATTAGTTTAAGATCGTTTTCTTATATATCTTATTGTAAGTCAAAATGGTTAGGTTTCCATTTTGTTCTTTTAAATATATATTAAAGAATAAATAATACCTATATTGATATTGTAAAATAATTAAGGTCTTATTTACACTATAGTCTAATTACAAATTAACATATAATAAATTTATTAACTTTTATACTAAGTATTTATTTAAATCACATCAAATGATAATTTCTGATTGATTAGTGTATGTCTATTAAATTCAAATATCTATATATCAATGTACCATTCACCAAATAAAAAAAAAAAAAAAAGATTAAAATCTATCTAGTTCTGACCATGGGCTTGTTTGTACAGGATTATCCCAACAAGTCTTATGCCAAGAGAGGTACATATGCGTCCCCTTGTCAAAAATTATTTTTCAGTTCATCACTATATGGTGATAGCATTAATTAGTTAATTTAAAGTTCAAAGAAAAATGCATAGTTATATGTTGCAAATGCAGATAACAGGTGACCCTATTGGGGAAGTGAGAGCCGTATCTAGTATGCACCAAAGGAAAGCCGAGATGGCCCGTCAAGCCGATGCCTTTATTGCCCTCCCTGGTAAGATTTTGTTCTTAATCACTCATATATATGAGACCACATATATAATTAACAAAAACAGAAGATAATCTTAAAAAATTATCACATGATGAAAGGGGATATTTGTTCTTTGAGCATCACATAGAGCTTGTTCTTATTTTTCAACCAATTAACAGGAGGATATGGAACCCTTGAAGAATTGCTTGAAGTCATTACATGGGCGCAGCTTGGGATCCACAGCAAACCCGTAAGCTCTACTCCTCAATTTTAATGCCATGTTAGACAATTTACCGATGAATCAATAATTGTCGTTACAAACTGTTAACAAAATAATTTCCCTACCCTCTTGTATTATTTATCTTTTAAAATAATACATTTGTCTTAATAAAATCAGTATCCATTAAAATATATCTATTTTTATTAGAAGAGTTAAAAAAATAATTATAAATTAACTGATGTTTAAGTAAGATACTGAAAATAAGAATATTATTTTAAAAAATAAGTTTTTTTATTTTTAAATATCTAAAGATTTTAATGAAACTCCTGATCAATTCTGGATATTCCCTCCGTCTTTTTTTTGCCTTTTAAAGTGCTTATAAATTAACTTTCTTTTAAAGTCATGCATATTTTTAATTATAAAACTATTAATTATATATATTATTATGAAAAAGTACTTTTTGAAAAAAAAAAACTCAATTTGAAATATAATTGTGAATTCATTGAAGTATTTAGATGAGAGACCGATACAGGTGAGGATATTATTACAAATATTAATACTTTCTTATTATTTAATTAAAGTGACAAATATTTGAAGACATTAAAATATTGAAAGAAACATATACTATGAGACAGATGGAGTAGTCTCTAACACGTATACACATACTTTTAATTGTTGATCAAATTTATTAAAATCTATAAATCATATGAGACTTATTAGATTTGAATGTGACTCACATGACTTTTTTTTTTATTTTCAATAGATTTAGATAATAATAAACAGTGTATAACTATCATTTCTCATTCTTTTAATATTTTATAAAGAGAATATTAAATAAAGAAATTAAATAATTTAATATCTTGAAAATATTATAAATATTTAATACTTTCTTTTAGTAGGAATTAATAAAAACAAATATTGTAGAAGGGCTTAAAGTAATTTTATATATGGCTGATATAGAATAATAGAAACCTATATATGGGAGAGAGGCCCGAAAGATCGGAAAATGAAATATTATAATAGAACCCATGCCTTTTGACATGGAACAAACGATCTTCATTAACATATATATTGTGACTCTGGATTAAATTCTACCGCCCACAATGTATAAAGTATAAACTGATCAAACCCCTTTATTATATAATGTTGTTTTGCCTTTGGTTATTCGTACAGCATTTGCCTTAATTAACTTGTTTTGATACTGTTGTTGTACGTATAATAAGTTGTCATGTTACTAGATACTAATATGATCTCTTGGCTGATTAGCCAAGTTGACTGGATATGACTCGGTGAAATAGGAGAATGTTTCAACAACTTCAAATTGGGATCCATGATATTCGATGTTACTTAGAATACTAATATATTTTATATATAATATAAATATGTTTAACAACCAGGAAGCTTCAATACATACAGAATCCGATAAATATGGGCTATTTAATTCGAATTCACATGAGAGAATAGTCTCGGATTTCGCTTAGTTAATCATTGTCACGTTACAATATTTGAAGGTTCTCCGTTTGAATGGGAGTAAAGTATGTGAATAACCACCTAATTAAAATAGATGAATTAAGATTGAAGAACAAACGCAAAACAAACTAAAGTTCGTGGTCAACGAAGATTGGTAGTAACATAGTGTTTATTTGTCAATTATTCTGAGATGCAGGTGGGCCTGTTGAATGTAGATGGATATTACAATTCCTTGTTGTCGTTCATTGACAAAGCCGTTGATGAAGGCTTTATATCCCCTACGGCACGTCGCATTATCGTGTCAGCACCCACAGCCAAACAATTGATGCTAGAGCTAGAGGTGTGTAAATTAATATATAAATATAAAATTTTCAATGTTTGTGGTTCAAGGACGATGATTCATTTCCTTTGAACAAAGCGAAATTAAGTTGATGCATATGACATGAATACTACTAGTTAATACAAGTTGCTAAATCAAGTTGTTTTAGATATTCGATTTCTTTGCTTGTACTTGATTATATCGTTGAATATTTTATGGTAGCAGGAACATGTTCCTGAGCAAGATGAGTTTGCGTCCAAGTTGGTGTGGGAAGAAAGACTGTTACGTGACTGAATCAGAAGTTGCCATGTGATCAATCCTCTTTGTGGACGATTTATGATCCACGGTTTTTTAGGTTTTTACATTTATAGCATATTTTGGGTACATAGGATTAGGACTTATCCATCATATACGGGCATAGGAACCGTACGGTAGAAGTCAATACATCTTTTTTTGCCAACCTTTTTGGTAAAGCCCCTTGTGTACGGAAACGAGGGTGGTTCAAAATGTGGAAAATCCTAATTGAAATTTATGCTTCAATTGCCTTGGCAACGATGATCCGAATCATTCACGGCAACCTTTGTCCTTCAGGATTATTTTTTTCTCCTGTTAGTTCAGTCTTGTCTCTTTGAACCAACCATTACTTTTGGATAAATTCTTTAATAACAACTTGGTCAAAATTGCCAGTTGAAAAACACTAGAGAATATGTACTCTTTTTAATCAATATGTAACCATCTAACTCCTTCAAGGGACAAAGGAAGATATATATAGCTCCATCATCTTATTGAGTTATTCCTGAAATCAAATTTCTGGATTTAATATGCTGATTAATACATGTTCATCCATAATCATGTATATAATAATGCACAGCTGTCTACAAACAATCTTCCGTTATTCTTGGGGGAGATGCTTAGACAATAGTATAGCATTACTTGGTAAGAGATTTCCTTTTTTCATAAAAAAATTGTTTGACATTATATTAGATGTCCAAGTTGTTGGGTATCACGGATCCTCAAATATCAAATTGAATGCGGAAGCGGAAACAAAATCAAAAGGGAGAAAGAGAGACAATCATAATTTGTTTTACGTGAGAAAACCTTCCTCAATGTGAGAAAAGGAAAAACTCACGGGACCTAGTCCAGTATCAAAATCCACTATAACAATAATCGGTTACAATGAATCAAAAACACACCAATGTGATGGTACACTCAACCTCTCCAACAATGATGGTCACTCAAACGCTCATAATGTTTCACTCTAAGCTCTCAAATATGCAAGCACTATGGCTTGCTCAAATATAACACTCAAGACTGTCACTTGAGGCTCTCAAATTTCTGTGTGTCTTGCCTTCACCCTTACTCATCTATTTATAGGATGAATTGGGTTTACAATGGGCTGGGCCTAAGCCATCAAATATTATTTGATTTGCTCAATCAAATAAAAACAGAAAGAATCAATCAAATAAAAACGGAAAGTATCAATCAACTAAAAACGGAAATTATCCAACAAATCTCCCCCTTCCGTTTTTCCAATGCGACCGAGGTCTTCAACTTCAACAACCCGGTATTCTCACCTCGGCTTCATCATGCCGAGTTTCTCAGCCCGACTCCTTCACAGGAATCTTGAAACTTCATTGTTGGTACCGGCTTCGTCATCATGTCAGACCAATTCTGACTGGTGTGCACCTTCCCAAGTGTGAGCTTCCCATCCTCCACCGCATCCCGTATCCAGTGATACCTCACATTAATGTGCTTGGTGCGGGAGTGATACGTCGAGTTCTTCGCAAGATGAATTGCGCTCTGGTTGTCACACATTAACTCGTACTTTTCTTGGTCATGGCCGAGTTCCATGAGGAACTTCTTCATCCACAGCATCTCCTTGCTTGCCTCGGTCACGAGAATGTACTCGGCTTCAGTCGTTGAAAGTGTCACACACTTCTGCAATTTTGATTGCCAAGAGACTGCTCCTCCAGCAAATCTTATCAAATATCCAGTTGTCGACTTCCTCGAGTCGGAATCTCCCCCCAAATCAGCATCCGAGTAGCCTTGCAGCTCGGCTTCACCTTCTCCAAATTGGAGACATAAATCGGATGTACCTTTCAAGTATCTAAAGATCCACTTCACTGCTTCCCAGTGCTCTCTGCCTGGATTCGAAAGAAACCGGCTCACCACACCAACTGCATACGCCAGGTCGGGTCTAGTGCAAACCATTGCATACATCAAGCTTCCGACGGCAGATTGGTACGGGATCTTCAACATCTCGTCTTTGTCTTCATCAGACTTCGGACACTGCTTCTTACTCAGCTTCATGTGTCCGGCCAAAGGGGTGCTAACTGTCTTGGCTTTGTCCATGCTGAATCTCTTCAAGATCTTCTCAACATACTTCTCTTGACTTAGCCACAATAGCTTCTTCTTTCTATCCCGGATAATCTTCATTCCGAGAATCTGCTTTGCAGGGCCGAGGTCCTTCATAGCGAAGGATGAGCTCAATGCCTTCTTCAAGGCAACAATCTTCTCTTTGCTTTGCCCTACAATCAACATGTCGTCAACATATAACAGAAGGATCAAAAAGTCTCTGTTCTCATACCTCTTCACAAATACGCAGTGGTCAACTTCCGTCTTCATGAACTTGTGCTCTGTCATGAAGGAATCAAACTTCCTGTACCACTGCCGAGGTGCTTGTTTCAAGCCATAGAGACTCTTCTTCAACCGGCATACCATGCCCTCGCATCCTGGAACTCAGAACCCTTCAGGTTGCTCCATATATATCTCTTCCTCCAGCTCACCGTGAAGGAATGCGGTCTTCACATCCATCTATTCTACCTCAAGATCCATTGTAGCTGCCATGGCTAACACAGTTCGGATCGAGGTCATCTTCACAATAGGAGAGAAGATTTCTTCAAAATCAACTCCTTTCTTCTGATTGCAGCCTTTCACTACAATCCGGGCTTTGTATCTGAGTTTCTGTCTGTTCTCTTCCTGTTTGATCTTGTACACCCACTTGTTCTTCAGAGCTCGTCTTTCTTTGGATAGTTCGGTCAGCTCATAGGTCTGATTCTCATGCAGGAATTTCATCTCATCATGCATGACCTTCTCCCATTCTCCTTTCTCTGAGCTCATCACTGCCTCATCATAACTCTGAGGCTCACCATCTTCAGCAATGATGGTGTTTTCATCATCAGGGTACCTTGTAGAAGGTCTTCTTTCTCTTATGGGGTATCTAGGTTGTTGTTCCTCAGCCTCATCAGAACCCGGTTCTTCATTCTCAACTCGGATCCTGGCATCATCAGCTTCTTCATCGCCTTCAGCAATGTCTTCATTGGTTTCTCCCCCTGCTTCAGCACTTTCAGGAGGGATGGGTTCTTCTCTTTGGACAGTAACCCGGACTTGGGGCTTCGAGATGTCATGAATGGTCTCATCCTCATGGAAGACTACATCTCGGCTTCTCACAATCTTCTTGTTGATTGGATCCCACAATCTGAAACCAAACTCGGTTTTCGGCGAACCGAGGTATATGCACTCCTTCGTCTTCGCATCCAGCTTCACCCTTTCATCTTTAGGAACATGCACGAAGGCTTGGCATCCAAACACTCTCAGGTGTTCATAAGTTGCTCTTCGACCAGTCCAGACTTCCTCTGGAACTTCTCCTTCAAGTGGCCTCGATGGTGAGAGATTTATCAAAGTCACCGCTGTTCTCACTGCCTCTCCCCAATATGCTTTCGACAACCTGGCGTTGGATAGCATACTTCGGACCTTCTCTTCAATAGTCCGGTTCATTCTCTCAGTAAGCCCATTCAGCTGGGGTGTCTTGGGGGGCGTCTTCTCAAGTCGGATCCCGACTTCTCTACAGTAAGCTTCAAAGGGACCACGATACTCACCACCGTTATCAGATCTGATCACCTTCAACTTCTTGCCAGTCCCCCTTTCCACCATGGCATGGAATTCCTTGAAAGATTGGAGTACCTGGTCTTTTGTCTTCAAAAGATAAACCCACACTTTGCGAGAATGGTCATCAATGAAAGAGACAAAGTATTGAGCTCCACCGAGTGATCTCTCGGACATGGAGCAAACGTCAGTATGGACGAGGTCAAGTATGCACCTCCGTCTCCTGGGTTGATCCGGTCTCACAAACGAAACTCGATGCTGCTTTCCAGCTAGACAGTGCGAGCAACTCTCCAGCACTTGACCCTTCAACCCGATCAATAACTCTTTCTTCTCCAAAATCTGGAGTCCTTTCTCGCTCATGTGGCCGAGGCGCTTGTGTCACAGCTCCAAGCTTGATCCATCTCGGATAGAATTGGCTTCTTCGTCACTGGTCTTTCCTTGCATAACATACAAGGAGCCTTCTTTCTTTCCTCGGGCCACAACTAAGCTTCCCTTGGTCAGCTTCCATCTACTTTCTCCAAAATAATTTACTGACCCGGCATCATTTAGTTTTCCAACCGAGATCAAATTCAAACGCATGTCAGGTACATGCCTCACATCGTTCAACGTAACTCGGCACCCTGTGTCTGTGGTCAGGGTTACATCACCAACACCAACAATCCTGCTGGTCACCTGATTTCCCATATTCACGACACCATAATCTCCCTTTCTGTAGACAAAGAAGAATCCCTCATGTGGGGTGACGTGGAACGAGGCACCGGAGTCAACAATCCAGGTGCAATCATCATGGGCTACATTCAACATTTCCTCATTGAGGAGGAATATCTCGGCATTCGGGTTGGCAGCCACCGCCGTGGTGGTCTGATCACTTCTTCTTCTGGGAACAATTTGATCCGGCTTCACACAGCCGTTTTGTTCATCATTCTGCAAAGTCCTGCAGTCCGTCTTCTTGTGTCCTACCTTCCCGCAGTAGAAGCACTTCAAGTCATGCTTTGGTCTTGACCGGCCTCTGGACCTACCTCGTCGACCTCGATCTCGGCTCTTGCCACGACCCCGGGATTCGACCTTTCCTCTGTTCTCAGCAACGTTAGCTTCAAACGTGCTAGATACACCTCGTTCTCTTCTCCTGACTTCTTCATTCAGGAGGCTGTCTGTCACGACATCCATCATCAATTTTCCTTCTGGAATCGAGTTGCTCAAAGTCACAACCAAAATATCCCAACTTTCCGGTAACGAACTCAGCAACAACAAAGCCTGCATCTCATCATCAATTTTCGTATTAGCTTTGGACAGTTGATTCACAATACCTTTGTAGGTGTTGAGGTGCTCGATCATACTCATGTCATCCTTGTATTCAAGCTTCACAAGGCGACGGACCAGGTGTGCTTTGTTCCTGGGAGTCTTCTTCTGAATCATGGACTCCAATTTGTTCCACAACTCGTACGCGTTCGTGAACTTGGACACGTGCTCAAAGAGGCTTTTGTCAATGTATTTCCTGATCGTGGCCACCGCCTTACGACTCAGGATCTCCCAGTCCCTGTCTGACTTGCCAATCGGTTTCTCCTCCAGAACTATGGGATCATATAGATCCTTGCAGATAAGATGATCCTTCATCATTGACCTCCAATAGTTGAAGTTATCTGCGGTCAACTTGAACATATCTCCGTCGTGAGTTATGCTGCTGGTCTCCATCTCGTCTCCTTCAGAACCCGTCGAACCCGGGCTCTGATACCACTGTTGGGTATCACGGACCCTCAAATATCAAATTGAATGCGGAAGCGGAAACAAAATCAAAAGGGAGAGAGAGAGACAATCAGAATTTGTTTTACGTGAGAAAACCTTCCTCAATGTGAGAAAAGGAAAAACTCACGGGACCTAGTCCAGTATCAAAATCCACTATAACAATAATCGGTTACAATGAATCAAAAACACACCAATGTGGTGGTACACTCAACCTCTCCAACAATGGTGATCACTCAAACGCTCACAGTGTTTCACTCTAAGCTCTCAAATATACAAGCACTATGACTTGCTCAAATATAACACTCAAGACTGTCACTTGAGGCTCTCAAATTTCTGTGTGTCTTGCCTTCACCCTTACTCATCTATTTATAGGATGAATTGGATTTACAATGGGCTGGACCTAAGCCATCAAATATTATTTGATTTGCTCAATCAAATAAAAACAGAAAGAATCAATCAAATAAAAACGGAAAGTATCAATCAACTAAAAAAACGAAAATTATCCAACACAAGTGTCTGTCAAATTGACGAGGTGTTGGAAAGATAATAAAATTTTATCTAAGTGTTTGAGGTTTTTGTTTCAAGAAAGATCGAGTGTCTACTTTCAAAGAAATAATGACAGTTAATGTTAAGAAGGACAAACATGTTCAGATTGAAGAATCTAATTCAATTAGAAGAAAATTGAAGATTTGGATTTAATTTGGGTTAGTTTTGAGACTCATGTTTTCGATGAGTTAATGAATTTAACGATTGAAAATATTATCAATGGTTATATTCAATTGTTTTATTCTTCTATTTGAACACGTTTTAGTTTTTTTGGTTGTGTAATAAGTTTAATTGTGTTAGGACATAACCATCAAACGTAGCAATTCTCTATAATTAGGGGTTCAATTGTTATAAGAAGGGATAAATAGTAAATTGACAACAATTACTTGTATTCTCAAAGCAAATCAAAATGTCCAAACTGTTAGACTATGAATTTATTGAAGATTCAGGTGTATGTTAATTCTACTTTACTTTATTTTTTTTTTCTTTTTTTACCAATAAATATTAACTATTAGTTTTTTCATTCGTTAGTTTATTACTTTTATTTACATTTTTTATTTGTTCAGCATTTAAAATAAATTCTATAATACGAGGAAAATCGGAGGTCAACTTTATTCATTCTCATAATTAAGGTATATTTACATTTTTTGCTCGGCAAAGGTATAGTTACATGAAGTGAATAATATCTAACTACAACAAGGTATCAATACCTAACTGTTTAATTAATTAACTAATCTGACCATTATAAATAATTGCTGTTTTTCACGAGCAAACACATTATCATCTAGTAATACTCCTCGCAAGATGGACAGATGTTGATCACTCCCAATTTGGAGAGTAAGAGAGAAAATGGCTGAGGATCTAATGACTTAGGCTTTTTTTTTTTTTTTTTTAT
>PYAF01004425.1:723092-761573 GCA_007407185.1 Glycine tomentella | reverse complement strand
ATTATAGAAAAACACAAAAAATATTACGTAATCTTTTACCTACTTTTAGTTTTTTAACTAGTCTCCTTAGCATTTGCTTTTATTGAATACCGTGATAGATACACGGTTGCAGATGGTCTTATACCCACACCTATGGATCCTGGTTTGAAGTTGTCAGGAACAGAAGGAAAGGTATAGCTTAAAGCTTCTCTATATTGGAGGCTAATTGGTCAAATAATGTAGTTGAATATTTTTCAGCCAGATATTGCTTACCACGTACACAAATTAAGTTAATACATGATACATGGCTTCACCCAGGACTCCCCATTTACAAGCAGTAAATCATTTAGTGCAAGACATCAAGAGAGTACCTAGCCGAAGCTTACCTTTTCTTGTTAAGTCCAACAACCTTCGCTAACAGTTTTGGTAAAGCATATTAGGGAAGCTTTATTAACACTAGACGATACACTACTGATTTCTGTGTGTTCCCATAGGCTAGTGAAATTATGTAGATCCATCCTCTCCTCTCACACTTTGAGATTTCCATTTCATCTACCACGGTTTCATCTACAATGATTTTATGACCTCAAACCCTGCTCATCATCAAAAAAGGTCCAAACACATTGACATTGACATTCACTTTATAAGAGAATTAGTCCAATTCTCTTAATTGAAACCAATTCATGTCAAATCTTCCCACCAGATTTCTTTCCAAGTTGGGAATCCTTGATTTGCCCATCCCACCTTGAGGGGTATTACAACTAATAATTAATTACTTAGTTAGCCACGTCTTAGTTACTCAATCAAGTAAGTATCAAATTGAGTTACTCAGTTTTTCATTGTATACATTCTCGTCTCTTGTACAAACAATTCAATGAATGAGACATTCCCTTTTTCTCTGAACAATGTTTGCACATTTCTATAATCAATAAGATAAAATAGGTCCTAGAAAAAATGGTGTAAAATGCTTTTGAATAATAAAATGCATAGAAGTAAATGATTACTAATAGTAATAAATTAGTAACTAACCTACTAATTCCATCCAATGAAATCATTCAGATGGACCTAATCCAAGTTGCTGGGAAAATTTTACCATAATGTACGACCCAGAAAATTAACTCTAAGAAGCTAACTAACTAATTTCATTGATCTAAACTATAAAGCCTATGGAATAGCTTTGCTCCCTTAAATGGATTCACCTAGTTCCCTCAGATTACACCGAGGATCAATACAAAATGAAAGCCCTTACTCAACCAGAAATGGAGTATTTCTAACTGTTGGCAGGTCAAGACAGGGTTTGGCTGCTCGACATTATCATAGTTTATTCAATTGTCTACTACACTGCCCAACAGAAATATAATAAAATAACACGGGTTTCTGGATTCATAACATAAATGGATCATACTGAGAGAAAGACACGAGTAAATTTATTAATACCCTGAATAAATTTGGATAAGGGTATCAGAGTTATCTTATCATCACTAACAGTGAAGTCCTTATCATTTCTAATTTAGTCAAACAAAGTGGGGAAGGCCTAACTGTATTGTTCCATGTCAAATGATTAATAAAAAGCCAAAAAGGCGTGGGGATATCCTTAGAAGTTAGAAACCAAAATTAAGTTAATCAAACAATCATAGAGCATTGAAACCAAAGCCTTGCAGTTATGGTAAGTTTTAAAAAAACTAAGGGTATCGAATTTATTCTGAGTTGAATGCAAGCGATTCTTAAACAGGTTCACTTATCCCATTCCTTGTGTTTCAACTGACAAAGTTATAACAAAGTGATGGAAAACTTAATCACAGATGTAAGGACAGTTAAATACTTAAATGCAGTACCAAACAATATAAACAATAATATCAACAAACAAATCAGCATGTGTTGCAGTTTTATAATCCAACATTTGAGTGCCCCCAGCTATTGGTAATTAAGAAAATAAGAAGAAAAAAATGAGATGAGTTTCTCCATAAGTTAAAATAAGTTTTCCATTAACTAATTTGTAGAAGCTCTGTCCTGTAACTTTTCTAAAAGATGAGAGAATATCTACAAATTAGCCAATGGTTAGCTAATGCAGAGGTCATTTTAACTTATGGACAAACTCATTTCATTCTTTTCTTATTTTATCATCTTAGAAGTGTTTCTAGATAAGCTTATTCAAACAGGTCCATAATAAGCCAAGCTCCTCTTACCTCTCCCCCTGAACTATTTAACAACAACAATAATAACCTTACCTTGCTAATTATAGATCACATGACATTGTTGAACTCGATCAAAACTCAAATACTTGGAAATATTATTTCGCTACTTATCTACCAACCCACCTTTGCTCGTCACTGAAATCTCGAACTAGACAAAATGGAAACTTGAATATTCTGCCAAATGATGGGGATATGGACAATTCAAGCCAGAATTTTCCATATAAGAGTTTGTGTTGTTGGGTGACTCTAACCAATGACACCATAAAGGTGGTATCCGAAAGACCAAAGTGTTGGTAGTACATTTTGTGCACATAATCTGACATACGGAATGTGCACCATTGATTGTGAAGTAAAAGGAAAGGAGAAAAAGAGAAATGGGTGATAATGAGAACTACGTGAGAAAGTTCCATGTGTAAGTAACAATAGCATGTACTAACAAAGATAGCACAACTAGTACACAGATATTCCCATAGTGATTATTTTTCAACAGCTTCTCATCCACACTAAACAAATTCTCTTATCCAGGGAATCGGCTAGTCGAAGGCCAACTATAGAACAAAATGGAAAGAGCAGCAAGCCATGCACAGTACCTTAAAAATTCTCAGGACTGTCATCCAATTGTTTCTCGTGTTCTATATCAACCTCTAAAATCTCCTGAAAACAAAGCATTAGTTATGCAACTGGTAAGCTTAGCAGTACTAGATAAAAAAGAAAGAAGCATTATAAGAGACTTACAGGGATCCTCTGTTTGAGATAATTAGCGACTCTGGCAAGAACAGTGGAACGCTTGTGCCAAAAACGACCCTTGAGGCTAATCTTGACAAAAGGCCCATCCAAGTCAGCAAGTTCAACGACTCCTGAAATAAGATTATGTTATTGGTATGTTGGCCCATCAAACCACAAACACCAACATAACTCTTACTTACCAGTGATACCAACAGAGGTGTCAAAGATTTGACCCAGCTCCTTTCGAGCGTCCTCTAAAACCTGTTTGACGTTGTTTTCTGTGAGGTCAAGTGGCGGTGGAGCGGGAAGAGCCGCTGATATAGGTTTCAACATCCTCCTCCGTGGTTTGCCACGTGTCAATGATTGAAGTGGAGAATTGGAGTTTGTTTGAGATAGCGGGTTTGGGGCATGGTAATTTGTGATTCTGGTGCTGCATGATGGGAGCCTGACTGACCTTACATTACTACGGATGTCAAAGACACAGCACAGCCCCTTCTGGAGTAGGGACATCTTTATAAACCCAATTCCAAGATGTTCAATTTCTAAGACTCGCAGAGAATGCAACACTGTGGTGTGGTGCCCGGTCGGTGGGTATCTAGAAATCTAGAATCGGATATGGATGGATAGACACTTCCGAGCCAATACTCCCCAAAAAGTATTTTTTTTTTATTATTTAAAGACACATGTTTTTGACTAGCCTAGACCTTTTATTTTATTTTATTTTATTTTTTTGGGCGGTGGGGAAGGTTTCCTTGATTAAGAAACATTTTTTTTTGCAATTAATAAATAGTTTTTAAAAAATATTTTGTAGTTTTATTCAAAATTACAAAGTATTTTAAGAAAATGTATTGTTAAAAATATTTTTTAAACAATTATGTTTCCAAAGAAAGTGATCCCAATTATGGGCTAACAGCAGCCATCCTGTCTAACCAGCCCATGGCAATAATGAATTTGCCTTCACCACCGAAGCATGACTAGCTGTTTGAGTAATGTTAGATTTTCTTAACATTCGTTAATAGGATTATTAATATCTAATATAGTATAAAATAAAATGTGTATATATTAATTTAAAAAATTAAGAATATAAAAGCCCTGTGTTGTTGTCAGTGCTATTTTCCATCCTTGCACCGCAATTCCGAATGTTAAATTTTGGACAATGGGCAAGTAATGGTAAAGACATGAAAATTTGTACGTACCATTGAGTACATTTAAAATCAGTTTTCATAGTCAAAGAATTAGAATTGCTTTGAATTTGGGATTCCATTAATAAGTGAATTTGGTTTTATAAAACCTGATTAAATGGATAACCTGAAAATCCATCTAAGTCATAAGACATGCAATCATGATGTACATCACATGATCACAAACAGAAGTAATGGTAAAAAAAAAATACATAATTCATTCTAAAATCGTGGAACAATAGTATGCATTCTTAATCATTAACCAGGCCCTGTCAGTCAAAATTTTAAAAAACTTGCATTGCATAAAACAAAATCCTTTTACACCATTAATTGATATAAATGAGCAATTGCTACTCGAGTATTATCCTCCCTACACCGCAGCAAATTAAGCAGTCTTTGCTAAGTTTAGGGTCTGGTTTCATGGACTTCTCACCAGGCTTCCACCCAGCTGGGCAAACTTCATCGTGGTTCTCCTGCACATACTGCAAAGCCTGCAAGACCAATGCACATAAATGGAGGCAAAGAATTTATATAAATGATAGAAAGGTAAAAGAAACGAACAAAAAGTTGGGAGATATACTAAAAAGTGTTCAATCCTGGCATTGTCCTGATTAGGCGTATAATTATCTGGAGTGTTCTCTTTGTCTCATCAACACTTCTACCAATTGCCAGGCTGTTAATGGTAGAATGCTGAATAACCCCTTCCTTGTCAATAATGAACAATCCTCTCAATGCAATCCCCTAAATCATTGGAAACATTTGGAATTGTTGAGAGAAGTGCTCAAAAAAATGGAATGCAAAGCTATAGTTTCACAGCCAACATTTCACCACTTGACACAAAATGCTAAAGATATTACCTAGTCAACATCCTACGTTTCATTCCAGAGAATTTGAAACTAAAGCACAAAATACATTAGAGTTTGATAGGAAAGGAAAATGAATACCCATAGTTTAGGCCATGATTCAAAATTACATGATCAGGAATGAGAACACCATAAGATTTCGAGATGGATTTTGTGATATCAGAAATCAAAGGATACTTCAAGTCGCCAAGACTACCAGCCTTTCTATCGGTTTGAACCCATGCAAGGTGCGAGAACTACAATAATAACAATAGCACCACTAATCAAGAAGAAGCAAACTTCAGATAAGGCTACAAAAAGGTAATTGTGAATGTAAAGAAAATAATAGTAATAGATCATATCATAAAAAGCTGTGTTTTCAAGGGCATGCATGTGTGCATGTATAAGTGGGAATATTGTGTCCCACTCCACAAAGTCACATTCTTCAAAAATATTAAGAATAGCATGACATCTGTAGGTCAAGCAAAAGACATTTCAATGATCAATGAAGTTCAAATGAAATCATTGCCCAATATTTGACTTTCTATAGTTAATGAAGTAATTTCCTCTAACCATACTGTTCAATACATTCTAATTCTTTCTAGCAAGTTTCAGAGAAAAATAAAAAATACAGAATCCATGCAGTTTTGTCAATTATGCTAAGAACTCTCAGCCATAGCTTATTCCTACAAAATGAATCATTACGGCCGTAAACTATATATGTGGAGACTGTAAGTGGACCAAGTCTTCTCACACCCTTCATCTTCTTCAGCAACTTATATATGCCGGCAAGAAGCATGCCATCTCAAGAATCAAGAAAAGTATACAACAATAATAGCCTTTTCCACAATTACTGCCCGTCGGTTACATGGAATCATGGCTCATACAATATCATATAAAAAGAAGACTTCAACACACATGAAGGAATTCCAATACAATGTTCACAACCTTCAAGGAGGAAGAGTCTAGAATTCGCATATTGTTTTAAAGCATTGTTCTACTAATTACAATTTACGATGAATTTGTGCTTCTGCAACAACAAGTATCATATTCATGTCTATCAATAACAACAAATAAGCTCAACAATGCTGCAAACAGAAACTTAACCATGATGACCACGATCATCAATGTAGTTCATGTTCACAGTTGATCATGCAACAACATCTTGCTGGGAAGAGAGTGTAATGCGCAAAAATAGAGGCCAACAAACAAGCAAACAAGTATTGAATATATGTTGCATGAGAAGTCATTTTTATGGAAATTGTGTGGCACTGGCAAAAGTGGGACCGCTTCAGCTACCCCAATGTCTATATAGATGCTTATCAAATTCGCACTTTAAATATGATTAGCAAGTTTTATTTTTCAAATTGTGTAAAAACCGAAAAAAATATTTTTTAAATAAGTGAAGTCTTTTTTTTTCTCTCCCCCCTATAAAATAAGTATCAGTCAATTGTTATGACATCGGAAATGGCTTCACGTCTTTGAATTTGATGTAGCTTTTAACAGCTTGTTTGATTTTGCGCCGCGTTAGATGTTATGCGTATCTAGACAGATCGAACAGAAGTTTTAATTTATAGCTTCTATATATTTTACAAAATTTAAGGTGATTTTATCTGACTTGTGTGTCTCTAAAGTGATGTTTTTTTTTTTTTTTTTTTTTTTTTTTTTTTTTTTTTTTTTTTTTTTTTTTTTTTTTTTTTTTTTTTTTTTTTTAACAACAATCTCTAAAATGATGTTAAGAAAGAAAAAATATATATAATTACCTTAAATTTTTGTCTTTACAAAAAAGTATTTTAAACTATTGTTTTATCTCAACTATATCATGGATCGATCAGTATAAGTTTTAGACATTATTTTGATAATTTTTTATTAAATTAGATTTAAACTTCTTTTTTCTTCTTACAATATGATTGACTTGTAAGTCTCCTTCGTTTGGTTGAAGATTTAGGTTGACTATTCCTTTTTTATGTTGCAAGCTGCCAAATTGAATGAAAAATCCAGTTATCTTAAAAGAAAAAAAGTATTAACCATTTATTTCCACTTCTGGTCTCTCAATTCCTTGCAACGCAAGTAAATGATTATTGTCTCCCAATCTTGAATAAGAAAATAAAACTGTACAGAATTGAACTTGTTTAGGAACTTTTGCTAAAAAAAAAGTTTTTTTTCCCCATGCAAATAGACTTATATAATTTTCTTAATAATCATTTTAAATAGATTATAATGACTTGTTTTAAATTTAATTATAAATTTAAAATACTTATTTACTACAATTCATAATATATATTTTAAAGATATCAAACTAAGAACATAAATATAACTTTTTTAAGAATATAAAATAGACTTGATCATCAATGTTAATGTAATATTTATATAAATACAAAATAAACATATTTTTTATGAGGAGGGATTCAGTTACTTCAAAAGTAATTCTTCTGGAATTATTTATAATCTTTATCATTCATTTTTTTCGAGATCTAATTATAACCAAAAAGACTTATTTTTAGAATAAGTGAATCATTTTTCCTATATATAGTATTAATTATTGTATTTTGAAATTATATTATATAATTAAGTTTAATAATTTTTATATATTATGTTTATTATGTGTTGGTTAAATGTTTGGATTTTCAAATTTCTCTCTCTATTATAAATCTGTTACTGTGTAAAATAATTATTATAAAATTTAGTACATACAAATATACATTAATAATTTTTTTTCTTATTCTTTAGAAGTTAGTTTAGAAATACATTTTAAAAATATGAAATTTTAAATATATATTAATATAATATATATAAATTAAAAAATATAATATCTTACCTCTTATAGTGTGTTTGGGAAATGAATCTGAGACGTGATTTTTCACGTCCAAATCAACGTTTTTAGTTCTAGCTTTTAAAATTTTACATCAGGAACGTGAGTTTTGTTTTTACTGCAAACATGTATCGATCTAAACATGGGGTTAATTTCTATCCTTAATAGTTCACAGACATTGTCAATTATGGTATCTAAATTCATAATTGTAAAAGTAACACTTTCTTTTTTCTTTTAAAAGCAAAGCAGCACATTACTATACGATACATGCTCTTGTAAAACGCAACACGTTATTACCTTTTATCTTTAACGTTGCTATCATGTGCTCATCTTAAATTGATTGGGAGAATATATTATCTATCAATTGCTCATCTTGAAATGATAGCAAGAACATATTATATGTAATATACTATGCGTTTAAAAGTTGGTACTCTTTAAAGGTTGTTATTGGTTTATTTATCCCATTCAGAAAGTTTGGTAGACTTTTTGTGCATGTAATAATAATATTTATGAGCTCAAATTCAGCAATTTATTTTGTTGTTTTTCTTTTTTCCAATTTTTTCCGATCCACCAACTATTTTTTCATTTATTTTTATCAAGGTAACCATCAACCTAGAGCTAATTAAAAACTAAGTTCATATTTGGAAATACTTTTCAAATTCTTAAAAAGTATGTTGAACTCAAAAGATATACTTGAGCTGCTTCCATGGTCATATGTTCACCTCTTAACCAACAAATTGTCAAATATAACTTAATTTTTCAAAGTACTAAAATTCATTTAATGTACTAATTCCTTTCAACATTTTTTTCATAGCATGGATTTGTAATAGAATCCTGATCCCAAAGTTAAGGAACAAAGTCACACTATGTTAGTCTACCATAATTAAATTATTATTTCATATTATTTTATTATTAGACCATATTATATCATTAAAAAGATTAATGAATTAATAAAATTGTTTTTAAGACTTTTTACTATTTATGAACCAGATCTACTAAAAAAAGCATAAGAGACATGAAGGTGAGACGAATAAATCACAAGGGAAAAAATTAACCGTTATTTTAATATTGAAGTAAAATTACTATATTAGATAAAATAAATATTGAAAAAAAGAAAAAAAATACATTAAAAAGTGTAAAAATTAATCTTTCTGACGAGAAAACAAATTCAAAACTTTTGGTTTAAGCACAAAATGCAAGACAATGGATTAAGTGGACTAGACAACATGGTACCAAATTCTCTTCTTTTTCTTATTTGAAAAATTGGACAATAACTCATTCACTAACACAAGCATGTGACATGAATGAATTATGCTTAACTTGAATATGGCACGTGTTTCATGCATTTAGTTTTGAGGGTAATTAAAATATTAGAAACAATTTTTTACTTGTGTCTTTATTAAAATATTTAATTAATTTATTCGATAACTTGCTTAATTTTTTACAAGTGCCGTAAATGACAGGTGAATAAAAAGTAAAAATGATCATACTTTAAAGAAATACATGATAGATTGAGAATCTACTAATAAGGAAGAAAAGAAGTGAGCCAAAGGCAATCGATCAGTAAGATTCATAAACACCCATGAGGTTGAGTTGGATTGGTTCTAGTTGGTGAAGAAGAAAAAGTGGATCTGAATTTGGGGAAAAAGATAAAGACAAGCCAAAAGAAAAAACATAAGCAATAATTGCAATAATGATGGATTGTTTCTAATTTGTTTTATTTTTAGCATTTTTTGGTGCACATCGAATCGCGTGTTCTTATTATTTTTTCTCTCACTTTCATTTGGTCCAAAACTCCGAGTTTTTCCACCGCGTGTTCCTCTCTACTAGTCCACCACACAGCATGGCAGAGGCAGAGTCCACCACAACCCACGTGCCGCCAGAGTCGCCGCCCCTCCGCCGCCACAACTCCATCGCTGCCCCATCGGCGCCCAAACTCTCCCTCCCCG
This sequence comes from Glycine tomentella, assembly GCA_007407185.1. Lineage (NCBI taxonomy): Eukaryota > Viridiplantae > Streptophyta > Magnoliopsida > Fabales > Fabaceae > Glycine > Glycine tomentella. Next base: position 751,889 of record PYAF01004425.1, on the reverse strand, counting down.
CCACGTCGCCGCAGCGCACAACAAGCTTCGAACTTGTATCCCTTAAATCCCCCTTCTCCGCCTCCTACACTTCCCTCCGAGACGTGCTCCCTTCTCCCTACGCCGCCGTGAACTCCCCCACCGCCGCCTCCGCGTACTCCTGCCAAGAGATTTCCATCCGCAACCGCCTCGTCAAGCAGGCCGCCTGGGCCTACCTTCAGCCCATGTCCGCCTCCCCCGGCGGCGCCTCCACACCCCACTTCTTCCGCCGCCTCTCCGCCGCCTTCCTCGGCTTCTTCTACCACCACTTCATGCCCGTCGTTTCCCGTTTTTTCCGTCGAATGCTACACGCTCTCAGGGTTCACGTGTGCAGATGCTACTCTTGACAACCGACAAAATCATATTTATACAATTATACTTCAATATTAATAATAATAATAATAATAATCACTGCAAGTCCTTTGCTTTGTGTTTGATTCAAGAATTAGGATATGCAATTATGCACATGCTTCTTTTTTGTATAGGATTTTTATGGCTTTGCGTTTGCCTCTCAATTGTTGTTGTGGCCTCAAACTCAAAGTATATACGAATGAATAAAAGAATTAATAATCAATTGAAGTGTTTCAAAAGAAGGGGGACAAAAGACAAAGCAATTCTTTTATATTACAAGTAGAATGAGGCTAATTGTGGGGTTGACGTAAGTATGTACAAAAATGTTGCAGTTTCTGTAGTGAGATTCACTTTATTTAAAGCGCCTCAGTCCCCTTTCTTGTTCTTGCGGCCTGGGAATTTGTTTTGGTTGTTCTCAAAGAGTGACTCTCGAAGCGAAGACAATGGTGGGGCACTTGGAGTTGGACCCAGCTTGTCTTTTTTCTGCAATGTAACGCTATCTTTCAGTAACAGTTCTACTTGTAGAGATTATATATGCACAGTTTAATTAATTTATTAGGAGTGCTTAATTTTTGTTTTTCACATGTGCTACTATTTATTGGGACTAAGTGGTTAGACTTTAGAGAGTTCCATGCCACACATTTTGGAAAATAAATCAGTGGCCTTTTCCGTTGCAACTTAGTTTACTAACAATGATTTAATAGTCAATTTGAGAATGGTTCTGACTTCTGAAGTTATGATGTTATCATTGAAAAGGGAAATTCACCTCAGAGTAAGATTTGCTGGAGAATTTTTTAGACTGTGAAGCCAAATAGTCGAGAATCTGGAAGGTTGTAGCTTGTCCCAACTCTGTGCAGTTTTTCCAGTAAAAAATGGCCAAATCCCATGCCCTAGTCCGCCACTCTCGGAACTTTTTCTCAATGTCATTTTCATGGCTTGATACATAAGGCCGCAGCACAGTATTGTAAACATATCCCGTCCCCTGCATTAAGCAAACATTTATATCATCCAATTAATGGGTTTCACCTTTGTTGGAGAACAAGTTCCAAGTTAGGAAGTTAGAAACAAATAAAATGAAATTTTAAACATAAAGCTCGCTCAAACTAAATTCTTGTAACTCTTCCACAATCACGCAAATTCTAATAACCTTTCCACACACCCTTGAAGCAAGATTTATTTTTTGGTACAGGGGAAAAGAACCTTCCTTAGTTAACAAAAAAGAAATCAAAAGTAACAAAACAAAGTGTTGAAATGAGCCCAAAAGGCATCCTCGTCGCTACTATATTCTTACCTTAGTTTTGGGATACCACAGGTAGATAAAGAGTGCAAGCTTCAACTCTCCGTATAAGGGAAACCTACATCAACGTTACACGTTAATTTATTGCACAAATCAAAATCAATTACATGTTTACACACCCTTACATATCTGAATAAAAAATCATCAATATTCAAACGGTTAAAATGCCAAGTTAAGCACTCACCACCATCCAATAACTACATCTGTAAAATTCTCCAGTACTGTGAAAAGTGCTACAATGACCCTGCCAATTGACAATGCACAAATACATGAATAAGAGGCACTACGGCTTAATCCAACAATGATATATAATAATTTTACATAAATTTTGACAAGCTATCGCTCGAAAACATTTCTCCCCCCAACTTTCCTATGAATTTGCAAGCTCAACATAAATCGGCAGCAATATATCATTCTCATTTCATACTATCTATTCAACTGGTAAATGGGCTTAAAATATTAGTCATGTTCATAAAGTTGCACATGGTTCTCTGTTTGCTCCACCTTTCAAGGTATTGACCTCCCTTTGTATATTCCTAAAGAAGATCCATTCCTTGGCAAAAACTCAAGCACTTATTTTTTTAATTCTTAATTCTTGGTAAGATCAATGCTCATATCGTCAAAATTAAAATGCAATCGTTATAACTGAAAAAATTATAACAAAACATACAAGCAATCAAAAGCCAAATAAAACATTTCAGAACATATTATTGTCAAAGAAAAGTGGATTCTCGTACCAGTATTGACACCAGAATCGAAGTTCCCCATTGTCACCCCTGTTTTTCTCCACAGTTTTGTAGCATTCAAATCCAGGATACGCGTACCCCAGAATCAGTCTGAAATCCAAGATGATATAAGAACGTTGGACAGCATAAGAATCCCTCGAACATGAAGACAAGAATCATAAATTGGAACAAGAAGAAAAGGTTTACACTTACATAAGACATCGAATGATGAAATCTCCCAACATTTCCGATCCCTACTGAATCAACAAACAACCACCGCGGAAACTCTGAAACAAAAGCATAAAAATTCTGAACCGTTAAAGCTTTGTTTGGAACTTAGGGCAGTTGCAGTTGCGTGACACAAGGTCTTTCTCTCTACTTAAGAAAACAGAAAAACACGGGAAACATTAACTCAGCATGTACCTGTCGTTTTACGAGAATCCTATAAACCTGCGCCTGGGTTCTGAGAACCACGTTTGACAGAGTCAGAGACACCCGAAGGTGATAAAAGGGAATTGGGGTACTCGTAACCGCTAAGGAAAAATGAACAAGTTTGAGACTTATAAAGTTTGGTCAATAGATGAAAGGTGAATAAGCCTTGCGAATGTATATATAGGAAAGGAACGCAGACATAGGAACGACCTATCGCAGAAATGTCATTCAATAATAAAAATAATCAGAGGAGAAAGAATGATTAAATGGGATTTCTTGTCACTTACGCCACTCACGAGGATTCTTCTGAAAGTAAAACGATTCACCGTTTCCCAGTTAAGGCACGCACCGATTAAGGCCATTTACGTCATTCTTGATACATCATAAAATCAATTTAATTTTCATGCAGATTTTTACAATATTAACAAATTAAAAATTGTTTTAATATAACTTTCAAATAAAAGTCAACAAATTTACTAGTGTACCATTGTTTGATTAGGTCAATCAAGACTAAAATGATTAGTGTAACAAAAAGGTGAATAATATTTTTCGGAGCAGAAGTAAAGAAAAATAGGAATTAGATAGATTAGTTATTGTTTAGTTGTAGATAATCTAATGAGTAATGACCATGAATGATGGTTGTTGATCCAACTACATGATACATTCAATAACAAAACTGTTCACTGGTTCTTATCAGTACATGTTCGTCATCACTCACCATTGTTGCAATTAGCCAATTAGGACTCTTCGTAATAGTGAGATGCAACAAACGAAGCGGACAGATTTGTTGAGTTATTATATGATCAAAATTAATTTTCATCGATGGTCTAACCTATTCCGGGTTAATAATTTAAATGAGGAAAAAATATGATAAATATCAGAGTTCAATTAGTGATTTGACCAGTTGAAGGAGTCAAGTTCCTTCGAATTTCTCATGAATATATATATATATATATATATATATATATATATATATAAGTGCACGAATATATTATATGATAGGCGCATGTATACATTTCTCAGCACAAGTGAGGAAAAGGTTTTTCATTTATGATTAATTTATTACTTTCATTACATATGTTCATTATGACTTATGAATTCAGAAGATTTACGGTCACTTCTGTTAAGATTTTGATTATTATAACTATAAAATAAAACATCTATGGGCTAATAGTCTAATAATGAAAAAAATAGGTTGATAAAATTATTATATAATTTTTTATGGAAAATACTCTATTTTATGCAAATAAATAAATAAATAAAAACTCAGTTTGTCAAAAACAATAATTTGTCTCCATAGGTAGCCGGACAGTGAAAGTTTACCAAATATTTTTTGAGCTGTGTAGTGGTCAGAGAGAAAAGGTGTTCTAGTTCTAGTTCAAGAGAACACAAACATTTAGTTCTGGTTCAAGAGAAAAGGTGTTCAGGGTGTCCTACCAATTTATGTCATTTATCCTTGTAATTTTTTTATTAGAGGTTAGGGGATCCTTAACAGTTTATCTCTATTTTATTATTCCCTTATTTTTCTGGCCTCCTCCCGAATAAATTACTGGATATGACGACGGAATTTTTCTTAGAAAAATGTTGAATGTACACGTAATTTTAGCCTGGATATGTACAGCAGTACAGAGAAAAAAAAATACTCAAAGATATAGATATGCAATGAATAAATGACTAATTCAGTCTCTAAATTTATATCTCACCTTCATTTTAGTCTCCAAAACTAAGAAAAACTTAAATAAATATTAAAATTTCTTAAATTTTTATTTAAGTCCCTAAAATTAACCACATTTTCTCATTTTAGTCCCATTTTATTTAGGTCTCTAAAATTTGTATTATTATTATTATCACTTAAATCTTTGGACTAGGAATTAAAACTAGAAAAAATGTTAATTTTAACTAGTTATTTGAGTATTTTTTTAATTTCAAAGACTAACATAATATATAAAAATACAGGAACTAACTTAATCATTCACTCATGTGTGAATATAATTGTTATTCCTCTTAAATCCCAAACTATTAAAAGAAAAAGAAAAAAAAAAAAGAAGGGGAGGGGGTTCTTTCACCATATCCGTCGAACTTGATAGGTGAAAAGTCATTGCTTATATCATATAATGGATAATTATACAAGAGATAAATAATAAAATTTATGTTTTTAAATAAAACAATTAAGATTAATCAACAATAATCGTCCCTATCTGTAAATTTGAGTTTTATACAAAATAATACTCATGGATGTATATAAATATGCGACGTAAGCAAATACGATGCCCAGTTTGTTTGGTCAATTTAGCCAACTAACAACGTTATATAAAATGCTTTTAAATTTGATGCATTTATTTCAATTTCGCAAAGTATTTTAGAAATAGAGTGGATGCAAATAGAAAAAAGATATATATGTTAGATGGAAATACATCAGAAATAAAAGTGAATTTTAGGAATGTTTGATTTAAAGAAAAAAATATGAAAAAGATAAGTAAGAAAAATGAAAAAAAAAATCAGTAAAAATTGATTTTTTTTAATACTATCAATTATCAAACTTCAAAATTAATTGTCTTCGCTATGAGAAATGGGTAATAATTATTGTGGAGAAAACACATTCAATTATAGTAGGAGGGAAACATGTTATTATTAAGAATCTCGCAAGTTAAGCGACAAAACAAAATAACATTGGACTTGAAAAAAATTCTTCTTTCTCCCTTTATTTTCAAGATGATACCAAATGAGTAAAATTTCTTATCTCCCCTTTATTTCTCCTTTTTCTCTCCTCTCCTTCCTCCATTTCTTCTATATCAAACATATACCAATGTAAAACTATTTTGCATTAACACGTTGCCGTATATCAATGCTATTTTTAAAAAATATATTAGAAAACTTGTCAATGTTACACAATAAAACTTGTTAATAAAAAGGGATTCTTTTCCTCATACTTTTTTTTATAAAAAAAAAAACATGGTAATGTTAAAGAAAAAACTGATCGTCACAGAAGGAGACTAATATTATAAATTAAGGATGGAATAAAATTAGAAAATCTGATAGTTACAAAAGAAAACTAACCTAGTCAATGTCCTTAACAAGACCATAATTAATGTTTATATTTTTCACTCATTTAAAATTCAGTCTCAACAGTATATATTTACTAAGATTCTGTATTAAATCATTATTCTTTTTTTATATATAAAATATCGATTCATATATATATATATACGTACATTTATTTCTAGATATTTAATTGGGTGAAAGCACAGAAATTAATACTTAAATTTAAAAACAAAATATAACAACGCAAAACAAATGAATGAAATTTATTGAAGTCGCATTTAAAACCAAATATAAGTTACTAATTAAGCTTTTAGTAATAGCGTTTTTCTAGTAATGACGTATAAGTCTTGCACCCACCCAGCTTGCAAATAATAAAATTATGAATTACCAATCTGACCAAGGTGATCAAATTATATGGATAACGTAAAAATTTAGTTGATATTGGCTTTGGATTGCACTCATCCATTTGACTCGATCCTTGTGTTTCCGTAATGCGACGCTTACACGAAATAATAATCAAACGATTTCAAAGTGGAAAGCAAGTCTAATCGAAGTTCGAAGATTTTTTTATACAGCGTGGAATCGGTCGGAAATATTGGCGATGTCAGTAACGAAAGCGAGGGAAAAAGACAATATATGTTTTCCTTTTCCAAGTAACTGCAACGAAGGTAGTGAGCCTTCATAATGTCCAAAATTAAATGCCAGCCATGGTCTATGTTATTGATTCAAAATTCTTGGACGAAAGTTCCTATCATATGTGAAAAATAGTTATTTACGCTAATATTAGCAATAAAACAGGGTTTAGCGTGAATATATATATGGTCAACTAGACCATTCTTTATGGCCAATAAATTAGTCTTGGCCATCAAGTTTTAAAATAAATAAGAAACAAGAGACTTTTAGGGGAAGTAAGAGTCTAAATATAGGATATCTGTATTTGGTTATGCTGTCAGTAAAGATTGCGGCAAGATTTTGCTATAATAATTTTTGTTAACCCCGGCCTCTACTTTTTATTTGTTTGTTTAATTTTGCAATATTTTCAAACTTTTTGGTTAAGTATGTTCTTTTTTTTTAATCAGCCGGTTAAGTATGTTCTTATGTATTGAAAGAAGGATTGATCTGTATATGAAAAAAGAAAGAAAGAAGGATTGATCTAAACCTAAATTCATACAACTATTGTAACACAACTACAATTTTTTGTAAGATATTTCGTACTCGTATGGATCAAATAAAACATATTTACAAATTACAAACTTAAATTCAATTCTCTCCAACTGCTGCGCCATCTATTATATTTATTATAGTATAGTCACTATGAAAAGAGTAAACCCTCAAATTGATTTCTTTTTTCAATTACATAAATGGCAACATTAAATATTTGAAACTTTTAATTACTAAATTAGCCTTTTAACATATCTAAAATGTCACTATGATTATTTTTCAATTATTTTATCTTCAAATTGGTTCATAAAAAACTATAATTATGTCGTAATAAAAAAATAATTATGTTTGTCATTATATAAAAATAAATTGTAATACAAATAATTAATTGAGTAACATTAAAGAGTAAATTTGACAATAAATTAAAATCTTAGGACTAGTTTAATGATATTTTTTATTTATCATAGTTACATGAAAATAAGATATCCTCTGTAGGAAATGGCGGCATCTCACAAAGATTAATTATGATAAAAATATCATTAAGAAAATTTAAGGATATTGTTAAAAAAAATATTGTAATTTTTTGTATATTGTAACTAAAAAGAGTTTGTTTGGTGTATAGAAATATTTTTATTTTTATAAATAGTTATAAAAATGTTATCATATTTATTATATTTTTATTCAAATTCTTTATAAGAGAAAATTAAATCAGAAAAATATTACTTGTTTTTCCAGAGCAAGGATGGCGAATTATTAAAGAACGAATGCAATTACACGTGTAACTAATTCGAGAAGTGATGAGGAATATTCTGTGATGAATGAATGCACTGAGTCCAATGCTGCTGGTGTTGCCTCCTCCCAACTCCTCCAGGTACCTTCCCTTCCATTACCCCTTTCGTCTATACTGTTCAATCGCAAGCTCCATTTTCCCTAAGTTCCCATCGATAACACTTCAAACTTATTAGGATTTCCTAATTTAATACATTTTTATAAGCAATTACATTCGTAATATTTGGTGTTCCAGGACAAGGTTTAGTGCCAAGTGTTTGAATAAGAACATGGGTATGGACAGTAATTTGCATCCCAAACCCCGAAGGCGTGCTAATTTTCGATCATGCAATGTCTCAAGGTATGTAATGCAATCTATCCATATTTATTTCGAACATGAGTATTTTTTTTTGTTTTTGTTTCATCATTTATGTGTCATTTTTGTTTAGTTACACTTCTGAAGTTTTGGAGATTCAATCTGATGATCCCACTCTGCATGTTCTGTTTGTTCCTGGAAACCCTGGTGTGGCCTCGATTGTGTGTTTGCGTGCTTATGTTTCCATGTTACATTTGTTTAGTTTTGGCTTTTGGTACTTTTTGTTGCTGCAGGTGTTATTTTATTCTACAAAGACTTTTTGGAATTTCTCTATGAGTTGCTGGAGGGAACTGCTTCTGTTACAGGTAAGTAATGGCAGCTATTTCTTCCTAGTTACTTATAATATGTATATTTGATTAGCAGTTATGCTTACTAGTCATGTTTCTCTGTGGCCTAACAGCTATTGGCTATGTTTCTCACTCAAGAAAGGTATGTGCATTTTTGTTTTGTTTGATTTGTCTGGGTGGCATTAGAATGTCTCTCACACCGTTTTGTTTTCTAGAACTTGAAACATGGACGCATGTTTTCTTTACAAGAACAAATCGATCACAAGGTAATGTAATGTTTACTGTTTTGATCTTAACAGAAAATTTGTTGGTTTTAGGGTAAGAGAGTCTGATGAGTGGTTTATTTTGATATCCATTTATACTTGGTGTGCAGTACAGTGGGAAGCCCTCCCCTACCCCTTTGATTCCTACTACAAAAAATTGAGTTAATTAAGGAATCAAAATAACTTTAAAGTATTTCATTCTTTTTGGATCTCCTGTGAAAAATTATAGATTTATCTAATGTGTTGCTGAAAGGTGTGAAAAGTGTGGCTGAATTGAGTATTTAAACAGATAGAAGAATTGTCATAGTGGGATTGTTTCTAGTATGTCACGTGCAGGCTTTTGTGTTGGCATATTCCACTCGCTTCTCATTTTTACACGTTTCATTCATTTCATAAAACTTCCATGCTTTTATGATTGACATTCACCATTCTTGATTTGGATCATTTTACTTTAACAGTGTATTAATGTGTGATAGTAGTCTAAGTCTTCACTTTTCTTGTGCATTTGTAGATTGACTTCATCAGAGAGGAATTGCAAAATATTGAGATTCCTATATTACTGGTGGGTTCTTTTATAATCTTTTCCCCTTGTTTAATGATGGTGTTTTGATGTTTAAAATTTTGGTGCAAATACTTCGTTTATTTTGTATTCACCTGCCACTATACCTGTGCTGCAATGCAACAGACTTCAGAACAAGTGTGTTGACATCTTACACAGATTTTTTGACCACATTATATAAAGTGTGACATTTAATGTGCTAGTTAATGAAAGAAATCCATGATATTATAGTCCGACTGATAGTGTCATATCTGGATATATTTCTTGCCATGACACATGACTTTAATCAGTCTCCCTTTCCCTTTGACAATAATGATGATATTAGAGATACTGAGTTCAAAACTAGTTTGCATGTAAGGCTTTATCCACAGAAAGTGAACAATTTTGAAGGATCATAAATGAACCAATTTGATTCTAGTTCTTAGTGAAAGTTATTTGCAAGCAACTGTTATCTGTGTTTTCATAACATATATGGCTATCGATTTGGGAAAGCAGTAATCATACTGAAAGAGGGTTTCATGAAATTCTTAAAGAAAAAATTGTGTTATCTGAGTGTTGTGCTGCATACAGAAAAGTTAAATTTCATACTGAAATAAAATTTTGGTAGCTAATTTAGAATTTTCTCTCCAGGTTGGGCACTTTATTGGTTCTTACATTTCTATTGAAATGTTCAAAAAGTCGCCAGAGAAGGTGATGGGAACAGTGCATATTTAATTAGTTGTGAACACATCACCCCATCTGTCCACCATTTTGATCTTCATAAATTGTCAACTTGCATTTTCTCTTGGGCTCTGTAGGTGAAATATTGCATTGGACTTTATCCATTTTTGACTTAAACCCACACTCAACAACACAATTACTTATTGGAAAAATTGCAAGGTAAGTCTCATCTCAACCCCCTTCCCCAAGTCAACACAATATTGATGTGGTTCACTCTATCTCATACCTCATGGGATTCAATTTACGCAGAATTTTTTTTTTTATAATTTGATCCGAACCTAAATTTCAGATAAACAACATAATGGTAATTATCTATTTGTTATTGCTAAATATTTAGCAGGAAAGCTTAGTACTGCTAATTTTCTTATGAAAATCTTAGACTAGTTTATCTGAAATGACTAATGATGGTACATGGGGTTTCAGATCCCAAGTTCTAGCTGCTGCTCTTAGTTATCTGACAGCATCATTAGGATTGTTACCTGTCCAGGCTTTGAGGTGTATTGTCAGAAAATTCCTTGGGAAGTCATGGTCAGCCAATGCAGTTGAGGCAGCATGCTCTCACTTGTCACAGGTTAGCTTTACTGTTCTAAGAGGACTTCAATGATAAGTCACATTAAATTTGTAATTTAGTTCCTTTTCCTTTGGTCTTTCTTCTTATTGGTCCCTGTATTTATATTAGCAATACCAATGCAAAAAAAATCTCCATTTAATTGATGCTGGCTTACAGCTTTTTACTGTGGGTTGATATGCACCTTTTTTTGTATTAACTCGAACCTTAATAACTCACAGTATCATACCATGCGGAATGTCCTTTACATGGCCATGACTGAATTCAGAAAGGTAACAATTCCTATCTATGAATATACCTTTCAGATTTCATAAATTATAATAAAGCTGTTTTACTTCATTTTACTATTTAGCAATTTTTTTCATTTAAAATTAAATGCTGGCACCCTTAATCAATGTAGGTATTTAGTTGACCCCACTAGTGGAAAAAGGCTTTAGTTATTGTTGTATATGATTCTTGTAAGAGTCATTTCTTCATATCAACATAGGATGTGTTTGGTTTGTGGAAATCTTTTTTGTTTTCACTAATAATTACAAAAAGGTTAATTTGTTTTAAAGATTTGTACGGGAAATGGTGAAAACACTTGGAAAATAAAGAAAATATATAGGAAATGAAAACAAGTCAACGTCCCCCCCCCCCCTCCCCCCAATGCAACATTTTTTAAACCAAATGTGCACTTACAAAATGATTTGCATTCTCAATCTTGAGGGTTTAAATGCAATTTTTTTAATTCCCCTACCCCCAGTACTCTGGAAAATGATTTTACCACTTCAACATGGGACTTCTTGTATTGGTGTGACAGTATATGACATGTCACTGAAAAGAGTACAAGGATACAACAATCTCATGATAAAAAGTTGAAATTGAGAATTTTAAAAGAACAAGTAAATTGACTGGGATAGCGGGCATGTTACATCAGGGTATCAAAAGGTAAAATATCAAAAATTTCTCAATATTGAAATTCAATGATATGCTCTAAATTCATCACTGAATTTTCTAAGTAGGTTCTCAATACTTATAGCTGTTTGGTCTGGCTGATACCTAACCTGTACATTCAGCTGTCCTTTGTCCTCAAGAGGGACGAGATTCACTTTCAATTTTTTTGTAGATTTCATGTTTGATTGTAGCTATATTACAAGGATGGTGGGCCTATGGGCTTTCTAATCAACCTTCTTGTATACCAAGATATATCATACAATGTTGAACTGCAACGTTAATCATGTGTTTCCCCTGCTAGCTTTCAGAGGCACTAGATTGGACATTTATGAGAGAAAGGAAGGCTCAAATGGTATTTTTATTTGGTGTTGACGATCACTGGGGACCACTTCATTTGCTTGAAGAGGTATCTTTTTATTTATTATAATTACTGTTATTATTATCTGGAAAGCTTTTGCATCATCTGAAGGTATGAAATAAGATTTGTACCTCAAGCATCTAAGTCTGGGAATGCCTCCACTGGAGAGAATGTGTAGGATAATTATATGCTTGAGATTCTATCCTAGTCTACATGATCATTTATGACCCCAAAATGGTGCAATAGATGTTCGAAGTTTATTAACAAAGTTGAATTCCCTCCTTTTATCATTAATGAAAGATCTTGTATCAAAATTTGCAGCAATTTTTCTCTAAAAAAAAAAAAAAAACTACGTATCTCATTTCTCGAAGGCTCCTCTCAATGCGAACGTAAAGGGGGGATATTATACGCAGTCTAATCCTTGCATATGCAAAGACTCAATTTTTCTCTATAAATTAAAAATAAAACAACCAAGAAGAACCTTATCTTTTTTTTATAATTTTTATAGCTGAAAATTATTTACTTTAAAGAAATTAAATAATGTTGTAAGTTTGGCCAAGCCATTAAGCTGAAGGTTTGGATTTGTGTTTGAATCTCAGCATGAACTACAATACGTGATTACCTTCTTCCTCTTTCTCTATCCCCCAGTTTATGTTGGGGACCTTCTACTCTAAATAAAGCAAAAAGTTTATTAAATTTGCTCTAGTTTTAGAGTAATAAGAAGAAAACAAAAGTATATCAAAATCAAACAGTAGGAGAAAATTTACAATACCTTGATTATAAAGATATGATAGTTAATTTAACCTTCAGCGATCTTTTTTTCCTCTTTCTGATATTAAGTTTACTTCATTTTCATGATTTATGTTTTAGACAGCAGGTATTGTGATAAACTGAACAAAATAAAATAGATTATGATGTGTCCTATCAATACCTTAGCTTTCTGAAACTCACTCTTATTCTTTCATTCTCTTTGGCATTTCCAAGCAATGGACTATCTGTAGCTTAAAAAAGAAAAATGAAAACAACGGACTGCTGAAAGAAACTAAAATGCAACAGCCAGCTGCCCACAGAACGGGGACTACTTTGGCTATTAGGGGGATATTCCAGTTTACTTTATATCAACTTCCATGTTCTAGGAGTGAACTGGGCATCCAATGTCTACAATATAGACTTTTCTAGTAATGCTATCAAGTAATTTTTGTGGGGATAAATTCCTAATACTGGTTATAGCATGCAGCTTATGTATGTGTGCTATCCTAAATGGACTTGAAATACCACAAATTATTTATACCGTTTTTAACATTAAATTACAGGAAAAGAGCTAGGTAAATGTTTTTATAATAAAGATTGATTGAAATACTAGTTAGCCACAATCAAGGTGTTTTTGTTTCTTTAAGTTTCCCCAGTAATTTCTCTTTGTCCTTTTCTTCCTTATTATTCTGGCTGAAGTTATGGTTTCTTTTGGTTAAAGATTTCAAAGCAGGTTCCTGGTATGGCCATATCTATTGAAAGAGAAAACCACACCCATGGTTTCTGTTGTACTGAGGCTGGCTCAGCATGTGGTAAACTTGATCAAGAATCAGATGGCTTGTTCAAACTAATAACTTTGACTCTTTTGCTATTGGTGCTTGTGTTATGTGAGTTTTCTAAGTTAATGTATAAATCGCAGAAAGGATTGAATCACTAATAAATTTGAAACAATGATAGCTGAGAAAAATCTTAGTTTGATTATTTACCCATAGGCGAATCCACGTTATAGGCAGGGGGGGTAAGTGCCCCCCTTAAATTTTGGCCTGGAATTACTATAATGTCCCTATTTTAAAATTTTTTTACAAAAATATTCTTATACTCCAACATAAAATTCAATAGTCTTTTTGGGAAACATGTTTTTGTTTTTTACAGTAGCAAGTTGTTGTTGTATTTATGGACTTTGAATTTAGAATCTAAACTAAAATGTTTACACTTTAATGGATTATTCCAAATAACAATATTTTGGTCTGATTATTTGTTTTATTCCTTTATATTATGATTTTTAATTGTTTGTTTTTTAAATTTTCTTTAAAAAAAAAAAAATTGGGGGCGCTGCCCCTGAACCCGATCACTAAATATACAAACATAAATAAACTTTCTTGGATCTGCAATTGGTGTCCCCCCTTAATTATTTTTTTGGATTCGCCACTGTATTTACCAATCCATCTAGTGCACTTAACAACTATGACACAACTGTAAAGTTGTGTCTTGGTGACTGATGGTCATAGGTTGAAATTCAGAAACAACTTCTTTGTAAATGTAAAAGTAAGACTATGTATATCCCTTTCACTTACCTTTGCATAATGAGAAATCTCTGGACAATATGTACTTAGTTTTTATCTAGTGCACTTAACAATTTTAACATCACCAACTTAATTCTATGACTTAGTTAGTTAGCACCCATCTTCGAGTAGTACAAAGTAAACAATCGCCAACTGCATTCTATGACTTTATACCACCCATCTCCCAGTTTAAAAAGTAAAAACAATTGCCAACTTCATTTCTTTGAACCTCCCCACTCTTTTTTGAGAAACTTAGTACACGTTTGTCAAGAACTCATCGTTGATGGATAGATGGATAGGGGATGAAGTGAAATAGAATGTAAAATCATTTTTAGTTATATGGGTTGTTTAAAATAAGGTAGGGATGGAATCAATTTCATTCTATACTCTTTTTCTTATTTTCTAGTAATTTGAGGGTGTGGAATAGACTCACTTTATTTATGTTGCGTACTTGACAAGTGCACCGGTGGCTCAAGTAATAAAGTGATAAATCAAGTATCGTTCCCAACGAGGATTGTTTGGTCAATTAAATCATAAATCGTATCTCAAGGTTGGATGACAAAAAGTAACTGACAGTAATGTGTTGTTGTGCGAAGTAAATGAAAAGCTAAATATAAACATAAACATAAAGCATTATATACAAGATAGATAGTGGTTGCACCAAACACAACCTAACGTAATTAGGAACTCACACTTAACATTCCTAGCATTCTTCATGGATTGATTGCAACATTCATCTACACTACCTACTCAATCATGCATCCTCATTCATTAATAGTTAAGCCCTAATGTCTTAGTGATCATTAACCCTTTAACCCTTTTTCATACCCTAATGTCTTAGTGATATTTTATTAGGTTAAGCATTAAGCGATGCACTATAAGATTGCAAGCACCCATCCCTATGTCTAGGTGATGTTAGCAAGTCACCACACTTGGTTCCAAGACTAGAGCCCCAATATGTCTATTGTGAACCCTAACTCTAAGCTCTTAACTAGGTTGATCAAGTCTAGAGAAGAGAAGGAAGCATTCAAGCAAAGTGCAGTAAAATAACATAGCATAAAGGAATAATAACATTCAATCCATTCCAAATGAGAGTTACATAGAATATTTGCCCTAATTACAAGAGGAAACTAACCAAACCTAATCAAGGCTGGCCTTGGTACAACAAAAAGAAGCATGAATGCAGAGATGTAAGCAAGGAGAGGAAGGGAAGAGGGAAGAACCCTCTTCCCCTCACACCCAAGCTCTCTTCTTCTCCCTTGGTAGTGATTTTTCGTGCTGAAGAGTCCCCTCAATGTTGTGGGTTCAAGTATTTATAAGAGGGTAAGTGAAACTTCCATTTTACCCTCTCTCAGCGTTCAGAATTGCACAGACAGCAGCTTCCCACGCTTGGGGTGTGGGATCCCACACTTGGGGCGTCGCTATCCAGAGAAATCAGCATATGGAGGCACCTTCCCACGCTTGGGGCGTGGGATCCCACGCCTGGGGCGTGGACTTCCAGAGGAACTTGCAAAAAGAGTCATCTTCCCACGCTGGGGGCGTGGGTTCCCACGCCTGGGGCATGGCTGACCTGAGCTTCCAAAAATGGCTTGAATTGTGTGCTTTCCTGCTGTAAATATGTTCAAAATAGCACAACACATGATAGGAATGGATTCATCAACATCTATCATAAACTTATGCAATTCTAAGCTATTTGTCAATGATTTTTGACTTCTAGAAGCTTGGACAGAACCATATGCTGGACGCATATCAATTTAGTATTCAAAAAATACAATTTCATTACAAATTTATTTTTAAATATTATAAATTAATGATAAAATAGTTCCACAAATTTACAAGTAGGATGAAATTGTTACATTTTTTTATAAATTCAAGGATTAAATTAAAAATTTTATTCATTCTTTCATAGATCAATTATCACTTATTTACACGTTTAGATATAGTTATTTACCCTTTTATTTGGAATCATTTTTCTTTCAAATATATATTTAGTTTATTATTTTGACACCGACCAACCTGCTAAAAGTATGAATTATAATAATGAAGAAGACAATGTCATTGTCATCAATGACAAAGTTAAAATCGGTAATGAGGATCACAGAAATCACGAGTATCTATCAGAAATGTTAATCTAAATAAGCTTGTAACTGACCCCGTGAATACCGATCTAGTTTTTAAAAAATTTCTTAATATTACCAAAGGATTAGATTCCAATATCTTCTTCTTGCATGCTATTGACTATATTCGCATTTACATTCCAAGTAACTAGTATTTAATTCGTTGTCAGTTGTTTACGATGAGTGTAATTTACGTTGCCATCGTTAATTGATCAATAAAATTCTAAAACTTTAACCTTTGAGAAATAGCAGGTGCTAACTTTCTCCTCAGCTTTTCTGGTTTGAAACAAGCATCCAATCGCAGCACGTTTGGTACACCATTGGCTTTTCTTTCGACTTTTACTAGTAGTACAAGAGATGGCTGCTGGCTGGCTGCCATATTGAAGACCTTGTTTACTAAATTACTAGTTACTACCAATGAAAGAACACCAACTTAATTATTTTCATTCCTTTATTTTTTCTCTATATAGAATTTAGAAAATTATACAAAGGGTATAATTTTTTTTTGTTGATGCGCATGAAATAAGTGATAAAAATTACCTTCACTGATGAATTACAATTTTTTTAAATTATTTTTTATAAATGGAAAGTAATAGACATGATTTTGCGAGTTAATCTAGATTCACAGACAACCCAACTACAATATTTTTTCTTTCTTAGAATATAGTCACACGCTATAATATGGAGACTCTTCTCAAATCACAACGTCCTGTTTTATATACGTGAATCTTGAGATCAAATTCAAGACCAAATGCTAAAGAAATATGAATTTCGTTCATTCGGGACTAAAACATGAGTAATCAGTAATTCAACTAGATCTTGAAAACTGTAAATCAAACAAAAAAGAAAATTAAATTGTAAGAGGACAGTGTCTAAATTGTCTTCCAAGCGATAATACATACTCAGCCGATTCAAAAAAATGTCGAAGGTTTAGGCAATGGTATTCAAAATTTGTACCCTTTCACTAACTTGGTTTGACACAAATTAATTTTAACGACTTTAGGTTTTGGAGAATAAACCAACATATTTTTTAAGACAAGAGTAAGTTTAATTTACTTCGAGTTATCACAACCTAACTTGATGCCTCATATTTTTTAAAAAAGTTATAATTTACTTTGATAACTATGCATTAACAATAAGATTTCTTGATGTAATTTATAACATTCAATGTAACTTGATAATCTATTTTATATTCATATTATTTTGAAGTATATATTGTAAGTTATATCTTTAATTTTAATTTTATACTTCTATAATTTTATAATTTAATTATATATAATGTTAAAAATTATATAATATGTTTAAAAATTTAGGTTAACCAAGATGTCAAAACATGTTTGATCCGAGAAGTCATCCTATATAACATGTCCAAATGAGTTGGATTGGATTGAGAAATTCAATCCACGGATCCAACGAGTCAAATGGTGGGTTAAGCTAACCCTTAGGTTCTTTGTTTTTTTGTTTAATAACTAAATTAAAGTTTAGTCTTTAAAGTGAATGAGATTGAGTAATACATTATCACACTAGTTCTTTATAGTAAGAAAAATTTAAGAAGTCCTAGATATTTTCAGTTGTTTCATTTAAGTTCATAAACTCAACCATTTACATTTATTTTGGTCTCTAAACATATTAATATTATCATTTAAGTCACACATTGTTTTCAAAAACTATTGTATACTGATGTGATTGACATATTGAATTTTGATAAACTAATTTTAAATTTCTTTAGTTTTAGAAATTAAAATGATAACATTATATACTTTTAAAGAGTAAAATAGTAGGTTACTGTAAACATAAATGATATAAAATATATAATTTAAAAAATACTATCTGAATAATATATTTTTCCCCTCTCGTCTATCAATTCGAAATACATTTAAATAATAAATATCTAAAAAATATTAAACTTTTTTATCCTTTTAAATAAAAATATATATCAAAATTTATAATAATTCACACTTGTTACTTAAATGAGTGAGTTTGATTCTATAGTTAAAAATACTAAACACATATTTTTATGCATACAGAAATTAAAAATAAAAAGTATAAAATGTTAGTCCGTATATTCTTGATCCACTGTCATGTCAGCTCCTACTATTCGTTCCAAATCGATCTTCCAAATCTCTTATTTAATGCATAGTTAAGCAAGCAAGCACGCACTTTGTCTTTTAATCCATCCCCATCTACTGATCTACACTTCACAACTAGACAAACGAGCAACTTGAATATCCAATTACAAAAACCTCAAATTGCTCTTATTCTGGCCCATCTTCTAGATATCTCGTCTCATATTTTTATCCCAAACAAAATCTGCGGTCCAGATCACTCTCTAGTCAAATTAGTTTCATCATCACAAATTAGACCCATTAAGTACATGTACGGACCTCCTTGCTCTAAGTCACATGCAAACCCAATTAATAAGACCAAGCAATGATATACAAGTATCATAATTTTTAAACAGTTAATCAACAATCATATTTTTTTTATTTATATCACATTATAATACTTATAATATATTTTATTCTCGTTTATCTCTTAGTATGTGTATAATGAGTCATTGGATGTTGGATGCCCATCCATACTTTTCCAATAAGACCCTCGTCCTCACATTCCTAGCATTTAGCAAGCCATCCCCATAAATAAAAAAAGCCACACTAAGCTCATTGTTCTGTTCCCTTTCTTTCTTTTTCATGTTAGCAAGTACTCACGGAAACACAGAAACCACAGCAATGTCTGGCTCCAGAAAGAAGCTTCTTCTGAACACTGTGTCCGTGAAACTAGGCTGCGGCACCTGCAGAAGACCAAACCTGTGTCGCATATTCCACCCAAAGCCAAAACCCAAGAATCTTAACAATACTTACCGAAAGCACAAACATTCTTCTTCTTCTTTCTTCTTTTCAGGCCAATGGGGTGGTGAGGACAAGTGTGACAGCACCAGCACCAGCACCACCAACACCAACACCACATTCTCACCCTACGTTGATTCCTCGCACTTTTCTGACTCAGATTCGTACATGAAGGCCGTGGGGGGTTTAGGCAGAGCTGGGAAAGAAGGTGTGGCTGTCGAGAAAGACTCTGATGACCCTTATCTTGATTTCAGACATTCCATGCTGCAAATGATATTGGAGAATGAGATATACTCCAAGCAAGATCTCAGAGAGCTTCTGAACTGCTTTCTTCAGCTGAATTCACCGCACCACCATGGTGTCATAGTCAGAGCTTTCACTGAGATCTGGAATGGTGTTTTCTCTGTGAGGTCCAGTTCACACATCAACCGTAAGCCACGTGAGTTCTAAGTACTGCACGTGATCCTAGGTTGTTAAGTTAAGATTAACGCGTTGTATATGTAGTAGCTGCACTGAGTGCTACTATGTTCTAGACTAAATATCTAGTCCAACTTATTAGGCACAAACTTTGTTGAGCTATGCTAATTAGGTTGCTAACGTTTTACTAGTATTGTATTACTGTATTAGTAAATAGTAATACAACATTTTGATCAACCAAATGTAAAAAGGGAACTATTCTCATCTGTGAAGAGTACTAGAGTAGCATTACTATTTCACGTGCATTATTATTGTGGCAAATCTTAAATAATATCTTTAAGATAATGATTAAAGAATTAAAAGAAAAAAAAATCATTTTTATGATTTTTATCATAAATATTTTTATTATTTTTTAACTAATATATTAAAAACACTGATTAATAAGCCCTTATTATTATTAATCAAATTGCACCAGAGTTGGTTTGATGTTCCTTCTTTTTCACAAGACAAGGATGGACTGAATTTCCCTAGAAATTGACTAGTCATAAAGAAATAATTGCTGCGTTAATTTCCGTTGTGATGGACCATGTTATGTTGTACTAATAGAAAATAGAAATCACAATGGAGGACCTGAATGCACTGAGTATGGTCCCTAGAGTTGGTTTTTGGTTTGAGTAATTTGGTCAAAATAGTTCCCAAGTTTTGAGAGAGTGGTACTCACACTATGGCGATGGTGATGGAAAAAGAGAGACATTGGGATATGAATTATAATAATAATAATAATGGTCTGAGGAAGAGAGACAGTGGGTTTAGTTCTATTCAATGAGATGAGAATAGAAACTTTCATGACCGACTCGAGTGCATTTTCCAATGCTGGTATTAAAGTTCGCTACTCTGTTTTCAGTAGTATTAGCATACAACTTGCCAGTTGGCACATTACCTGCTAGATTCTTTTAAAATAAAATAAAAACTGATTAAAAAAAATTTTAATCATTGTTATAGGATCTTCCTTATACGAAGATAAGGAAAAAAAAATATTGTATACAAACTCATCTTTACATAAAATAAAAACTGATTAAATAAGTAAAAATACTCTGCTTGTTTTAAATAAAAAAAACACTCTAGTTGGTATTTGTCAGTAATTGTTATTAAAATGTCATTGATTGAATAATGTTATTTTTACTGTTTTATAAGTTTTTTTCCTTATGATACTCCAGCACTCATTACTGTAGTAGTAGTATTTCTCTTATTTATTTCTTTAGTACAGCACTCATTACTGTAGTGCATGCATTCAGTTCCACTTTGTATTTACTTAGGCATTGATAACATGGCTGCAGGCAGTTTTAATTTTTATTTAAGCCTCTCGATGGAAGTAGGCTCTGATGGATGGAAAAAGTCAGCATGCATTTAAATTTGGCAGAAAAACACTTATTTTCTTCATCAATGGAGTAAAAAGTTTCTTTCAAACTTGACATTTGACAGAAGATCACTTGCTGGAATTGCTTATTAGAAGTTATCAGAAGATTCAGAAGATCACTTTCATTAATGAAAAAAATTTTAGTGTTGTGGACACCTCAACGGATGTATACACATGAAAAGTGAAAAGAAATACAATAAAAAAATATTAAATTTCATATAAAGAGTCAAGTCCCTTTTCAAGCATTTCGGATGGCTGAAGGGAATTGAACTCAAGTCTACTTTTAAATATCTAAATTTCCAACACTGTTAAAATTTCGAAGAATGTGATTATCATGAACACTAAGGAGCCAGTTAGATAGGCAGCTGATGAAATTTCTTGCGGGTAAAGGTTCCTAAGGTGGAATCTTGCTTTATTATTAAAAAAGATGACAAATATTTTAAATCAAAAATGGTATTTGCTTTTCATTGCTTGTTCTGAGTTGCTAAACAGAAAGGAGGGAAAAGCATAGATGCAGATTTTTTAGAACCAGTTTTCTGAGAGTTCAATCTAAAAATAACAATTTTTTTTTCTCTTTTGTATCTTTGTCTGTTGTTATACCCTCTAGTCCTCTACAATTTAACTTCGTTATTAGTAGATATAGATTCAACATGTGGTGTAGTACTTTCAGGTGATGATGAACTCTTTACCATGCCATATTTCATTATTTATGGCAATGGAAACACAACGGACCATCATTGAGAGCAAGTATCAGACCACAAACTCAATCTTAGATAAAGGTTTGTAACCAAGTTAGCAAGCTGCCCAACTCAGTCTTGTCAAATAATTGCTATGAAGAGATAAGCTACATGTTTGTTGCTTTTAAGTCAAATGTTTCATCATGTTCAAGCAAATTATGTTTATAAATTAGCGTGGACATATTTGAAGACTTTATCACCTCACAAACAAAATAGTATGCATTTCTATCTTGCTTTTATTAAAGTCTTTTTTCTTTTTGAGCTTGAATGATTTTATATTTAATACTGGCACACAATAATCTTCTGGACTTAAAGCATAAATAATATGCAGATCTATTTTGCTTTGTATTGAATTTTTTATTTAAAATAATAAAGACAATAAGAATCTAATTCTTAATAACAGGTTTCCACATCCAATCAAAGTTGGAATCTCTACTAGAATATATTTGTGAAATTTTTTAGTGTAAAAACAGAATAACTGGGTCACGGTGCTTCTGATATCTTGGTATAAGCTAATTATCTCCAAAATAAAACTTAAATTTAATAGCTCATGAGTTGTTTATATCTAATTGAAATTACTCTGTATTTAAATAAATTGATACCGATTTAGTTGTATTAGAGTTAGATAAAATTAGTTTCTTAAAAAATTGAAAGAAAAGAATAATACTTTGTTTATTACGGTGGATTAGCAACAAATTGATCAAGGAGGGACGGAAAACGTGAGTAATATTCCTTCCATCGATTGAACGAGTATCAAATCACGACACTCTGGAGTTATAGCATCATTCAGCAGACACAATCACAAAGTTTATCTGATTATCTTCCTTCTGATAATGGGGGACACCTTTGTCCTTATATAGGCCAGAGTTGATATGATTCGTTGCCTCTTAACTGAAAACCTAATTTGTGTTATAACTTATAACTTATCATCAACAGTCAGAGCTGAAAAGGTTTCAAAAAAGACGTTGGTGTTGTCCAAATATAAAGAGCATATATTTCCTGCCCAATGTATCTATTCAATGAGTTGGCATTTGGATTTTTACACCAAAAAAAAAAAAAAACTGAAAGACGATTGCCACATATATACTTCCTAAAGATTCATTCCTGCTGTGTTCCTCAATCTTACATAACCAAGAAAAATATCAAATCCTACATGGTTCGTGTATAAAGTATACTATATAGGTGTGAACATCATTTTGCGAGATAGAATGTGAACTTTATTCTTGTGATATTTTCTTCTTAATTTTAGTTATTTTGGTCCCCGGGGCTAGGAGCAAAGGTTGGCACTGGCACGGTGCTAGAGTAATCAATGTAAAGCTATTATACTCCGTTTGCTGACAAAAAAATTAACATTTACTATCAGCTATTGATAACAGTTCAATTTCTTACAAAGGTCAACATCATCAGTTTTGTTTTTCGAGTAAAAACTCTATTAAATAAATTTTTACTCATACAAACACAGAATATAAAAATAATGACCAGGTAGTATTTGTTTAACACACTGATAGGATGGGCCTAGAGGGGTCCAAATAGATGACTCAAGATTTCTTTTTTTAATCAAAATTAAGATTTAGATATTATCATTTTGATATTATTTAGTTTTATTTATTTTTTTAAAAATACTAGATGATGTTACTTGTACAGTTGATATTTATTTTAAATCTCTATTTAACATAGGATATGTACATCATCAATGAAGAATATTAATTTTATACTTATTTCTTTGTAGTTCTTTTAATGGTAGATTTTAGGAGTAGTATAACATAGATTTTTGGTACCTAACAAGAAAGAAAAAGGAAAACAAAAACCATGTTAAAAATTGAAACGTACAAAGGGGTGTGGGAACAACCTAAAATTGAAGGGTACGAATAAAATGAAGTGCTGGTATTATTTTTTAGAGGGACGCATGACATAACAATCTGCAGATGATGGTGAAATTGAAAGATAAGAAATTTCTACCCTATTAGAACATGCTACTATGTAAGTATGCTTAGTAAAACGCATGGGCATTTCTATATGATAGCATGTTTGTTTCCCTGTTTCTACAAAATCGATTCACGAACATGCGAAACTAATCTCTATAGCTTCTGCACATTTTAAACTACGGACGTACGTGGAGAGAGAAGCTTGGATCCACGTTTATTAATCTTTTCCAAACACCCACTGAATTACATGTTCATGCATGCTGTTATCAGATTCTCCTTTCCGATTTCTACTCTCAGGGTTTTGAATGAGGGCAATTGAATTTGGGAAGAGAGATGTCATTTGGTATAAGTTCTCGGGAGATTCTTCCAACATATGGTGATTGATTTTACATGATTAAAACAGGAAAGTTAAGAGCATCACTAATTGTGATATCAAGCAAAAATTCTTAATTCTTTATTTAATAAATGTCAAATGAATCTCACGTGACATTTTTTAATTTAAGCATCTCTTCTCTCTAATTTATGATCTAAAACACTAATATCTTAAAAACAACCATACACAAATAAGATAAAATTATTACAAATTATTATAGGTGATAAAAAAATTTCTTCAAATATTTAACATATAATTATATGTTTAAACTCGAACTTAAAGACTTTTGATTAAACAGAAATGATTCATATAAATTTATTCAAGATGGTTTACTATCTCTAATGATACAATTTAAAAAGATTTATTGTAGAATTCATTCTAATTGTCTTATATTTTTACCAAATGATGCAACTCTACTTTATTTTTTATTTTTTCTGTTGTATTGGTTTTTTTAGGAGATATGTTGCATTGGTTGATTAACATACTTGCATCATTCCCTCTTAGCTGCTTATAACATAAACAACACTAACTGGGGCGGTTGCACGGGATGGGTGTAGACGTATAGTGCATGAGCATCAGCGTGTTCTGGAAACAACAGTTGATTCTTGCCACAGAATTAAAACCTTCAACTCCATTCTATTTGCTTTATTAGCTCTTTCTCGTCAATCTCATCTCATGTTGAAAGTTTTTTTAGTTTGGTAATTGAGAGGAAAGAGTGGTGTATGGTGAATTAAAGCAGCACTTGAGGAAATATTATGATTATTGGTGACAGATAATCTTGATTGATTGTTCTGAGTGATGGCATATGTGGTTTAGAGTTGTTTCCAGCATAGCAGTATATGTTAAAAGGAGAGTGTATTTTTTTAAAGAGGACATTTTTGTTAAACAAATTAAAAAGAGGAGGAAGTAAATATAGTAATCTAAGGAAAATCCTATCTTAAGAACAAATTATACTCACTTCTTGAGTTTAAAACTCATTACACTCTCATCTACTATATTTTACTCATGTACAAAACTTTCCATACTTTTGCTCTAAATCTCTCCTTCTCGCCCTTTCCCTTCCGTTTGCACTTTTTCCTACAACCTTAAGCCACTCGTTTCCTCCTTCTCCCCATTCACCTTCTCGAAATCTATGAGAAGTAGAAGTCCAGAGGTTACGAGATCTACGAGATTTGGAATGGGTTTCGTTGGATTTGGGTTTTGAAGATGAAGATAATGGTTTTTACTAAGTAATGGAGCAAAATCCGATGCCGCTCTGCTCATCGATGTAGCACCACCACTGGCACCGGATCGATATGCGAAGAGGAAGAGCTTTGTTGAGGACTGCATCAGAGACGTCTTCTCCGTTCCCGGCAAGGAAGAAAATTGCGGAGTAGAAATGTTATTGACAAGCTATTGGAATGACGGAGGAAGAAGCAAGGGAAAAAAATTGTTAGTATTTATCAATGTTTTGGTTACTAAAGATGCTACATTCATTTCAATGTTTCACGCTACTTTAATCTGAATAATTTGCTTAGGGATGTTTATTATTCAACTTTCTAATTTGTCTTTTCCAATATCTATTATTCAATTTTCTATTGAGATTCTAAAATGTAAGATTTTTTTGGGGGGGAAATCGTAAGATCTGGATGGATTTGAACTAGAAATAGTTTGAAGATGGTAAAAATGAGTTGCATTGATTAATGGTGCGGGTGATGCGTTTTGGTGGTGGAAGGAGTGGCGTGTAAGAATAAAGAAGGGGCTTTTTGATATTTCACTTAAATTAACACTATTACTTAACGCTGTTAGTTAAGGAGAGATATATATAAAAATACATTTTAACCGATGAGATTAAGTATAATAAATCCTAAAGTCAGGAAAAAATGAATGCAATTTGTTCTTTTTTTAAGCTTTTTCGGCTGACAAAGATTCAATGCTTCATTATCCACTCGGTGATAATTCAATTTAAACGGCCCTTTTAATCTGTTTGGGCTGTCGTACAAGCCCAATGTGGTGTGTGAAAAAGGGGAAAAACTAAAATATTGACTCCCTAAACTATAAAAAGAATATATTGTGTGTTGTTAGTATTTATCAAAAGGATTATTCCTGGACAAATCCTCAAATTACACTCTTCTATCATTTTGAAAAATTATATTTTCTTAAAGTAAAAATGTCACACTTTAATTCATTTCAATATACAAAAATATCATAAATGCTATGGAATAATTCATGAAAAAGAAATTGCGCTGGAATAATTATGGACCGGTTCCTCTAAAGTAATACTAAGGATAAGTAAGTAATCTTATTTGTTAACGAGAAAATCAACTAATAGTCTAATAATATTATGTACATATATAAAAAAGTATCACCCAAATTAAAGTATATATTAAAATATCAATTATTAATTTTCTTAGCAACAATTAAGATTAGTAATTTTATTTTTATCTACTTTCTCATGACTGAAATTACTTTCGTATTAATAAGTCTGTCATGAACATTTTTTCTCCTGCAACGTTTTAGTATTACCAAAATCTTATTTTAAATAGAAAATTTGAGATTTTAAAAGATGAAATGAAATTTTAAATGTCTCTTTTTTAATAAGAACCAAACTGAATGTTTAATTTGATTTTTCTTATTAGAATGTGAAAGACGCTGCTCATAAAAAAATGGTGAAAGATCATATTATATAAAGAATATAATTTTTTAAAGACAAATACTGAACAGTATTTTAAAGGCATTAGTTAAGAAATTTAAAATAAAAATATTTTATTGGAAGACAAAAAATTGTGTTATGCATAATCTTTTTTAGGCTTTATTATGATTTAGACAATAATATTTTCTCTTTTTAATTTTTTTTAATGAATGTGATAAGATCTTTTTAAAACAAATAAAAAGATATGTCATTTAAGCATGTTCTGAGAGTGTATTTAAAAGCAAACGGCACTTTATTCCGTAAATCTTATTGTTTAGTGAATAACATTTCTGATGACCAGTAATTGAGGAGGATTACGTTTGGTTAGAGAAGTGAGACTGTAAACTCTCATGCATAGGTCAGCGTCGGCATGGCTTGAAAGATCACTGTCTATCTTTATCTAGCAAACTAGCAGAGGATTGAGTTTTGTAATTTTCCTTTTCAGAAAATTTATTGATAGATATATCACTGTCTTTTATGAGAAACATATTCTTGAATCTTGATAGATGCTAATCTGGGCATAGGTTGCTCCAGGTATCAGTTCATACTTTGACTGAAAGCTCTCCCTGCACAAGTCTCATTCAATGGGCTAAATGCAAAAGTGGAATGCAAATGTTATCTTTTCATTTTTTTATCAATAAATATTAATTATTAATTTATTAATTTTTGTCAAAAAAAAAATCAAACTTACGATCTTTTCTACTTTTTCTTTCTTAACAATGCCAACAAGCTTGTATATCCCAAATAAATTATTGTTAGAATATATGATAATCAACAAATTTTATATATATCTAACCGTTACCCAAATAGATAGTCATTTGAGAGACTATTAAGCAATAATAGTACAGATATTTATCAAATTATATATGAAATTTTGTTTTGTGCATTGGATATAAACAAGTCAGTATAAATGAAAATGAAATCATTTATTTTTAAATTTTCTTAATCACAATTGTTTTTTAGCATTATAAAATCTAAATGTGTGCAGTATAGTAATTCAACAGCTGAGTCAAAGAGTTACTAGAAAATATAGCATGAAAATGTTCCATTAATGGCAAGCTGAGTTTTGTTTATACTTACATTGAATAATTTATGAGGTCTTATATTTAAATTTTATT
Organism: Glycine tomentella; assembly: GCA_007407185.1. Classification (NCBI taxonomy): domain Eukaryota; kingdom Viridiplantae; phylum Streptophyta; class Magnoliopsida; order Fabales; family Fabaceae; genus Glycine; species Glycine tomentella. Next base: position 724,095 of record PYAF01004425.1, on the reverse strand, counting down.
ATATAGTTTATTGTAAGAAAAGACTTAATTTAAAATTTGTAATCTTAAATTAAACTAATTCTATAATATATTTTTTGTGAGATGTATCAGTATAACTAATTGTCCAAAGAGGTAATTTTAATATATATATATATATATATATATATATATATATATACGAGAATGACAAACACAAATGAGTATATTAAATGTAGGTTTCTAATGAGAAAAAAAGGTTTATAAATTTATCTATTTGGAGAGCATCCATCTCGATGTACCAGTTATCTACAAAATACTTGTGGTCCTTGAATCTTAGGTAGTTGTGAAGATGGCTTGAGCAGGGACATCCATAAAAGTTCAAGGCAGTAGAGTGTAGTAAGAGCATATTTTTTGTGTTGAGAGGTAGTTACGATAGAAGGTTTCTACAATATGGACAACTTTTCCTGCATATCTTATTGTTGAAATTTCCTCTTCTTTTACCCTAGGACCTCCTTCCATCAATAGCATTTATCAGCATTTGATTTTCATTGTCACTAGGATTTAGACAACTTTAATTTATTACCTTTCATGTTGTAAAAGTGATACTTAAGATGTTTTTGAGTGATTGACAACTTAACATTTTTTAAATTAACAATATATGAAAATTAAATCTTAAATAATATTTTTATTTTTATATTTTTGATAAATCATTTTTTACTTTTTCATATTTTAAAAAACTATAGTAAGTAATAAATAAACTATAGTAGTATTAGGAGTGAATGGGTCTCCCATCGAACATGTCTCACTTTTTAATATTTCTCCTAATTTAGAGCTATTTTAACAATTTATAGGCTTAAAAACTTTGAGTTTACTTTAAGCATGACTATTTAGTATAATTTAAAATTAAAATAAAATAATGGATGTTCCTATAAACAATTGAAATGTTTGTTTTTGTTTTTTTTTCTAAAAATGTAAAGAAGATAGACTTGAAAATGCTATGACTTTACACCAAAGTTTTTTTTTTTCTTTCTAAATGAATGCATAA
>PYAF01004425.1:699270-716190 GCA_007407185.1 Glycine tomentella | reverse complement strand
TAAGTTATGGGTTTCAAAATTAAAGGAATTAAAACTAATTTATTTATTACCTGATCCTCTTTTACTAGTTTCAATTGTCGGTCTGTAAAATTGTTAACAGTTAGTTATCTTTATTTTTACCATTATAATTTTACATATTTAAAATATTAAATTGACCTCAAATTTTATTTTTTCTAGATCACAAGATTATTATTGATAATTCTTCCTTTAAGAATTTAATACAATTGTGTATCAAAGACTTGAAACTTGATATTATTAATTAAATAATAAATTTTCAATTGATACATGTGTTTGATGATAATAAATGGGAAGTTAATTATTCTTTAAAAATTTGTATTGACCATTTATTAAATTAGTAAGTTTTTTTTACTGCATTTATAACTTATTTCAAACTTATCGGATATAAATTATAAAATAATATTATTTAATATGAAGGATATAATTATTAAATATATTAAGAAAATATTTTCCTTTTATTAATTTGTAGGATTACAATATTTACCTCATAGTCATTTCCCCAATCGGGGATGATGCCAATATTGTCAAGGCTTCAAAATTTTTGAAATTGCAAATAAATAAATACAACTGATAAGATTGTGTTGTACCTACCGGCTATAGTCATAATAAATAACTGTAAAAAATTCCAAAACATAATTGTTTAATTAAAAGATTTAAGTGTTCAACTTGGGCGGGTCGGGGGCAGTTTTTACTTATACCACCCCCGCCCCCACCCCTAAAATCGGCAGGACTAAAAAAATTGCTCCCGCCCCCGACGGGGGTCGGTTTTCCCCGTCCCCGAACACTTAAAAATTACTATTAAAACATTAATTTTAAACAACAATCATAACATAAAATTTAATCGCACTAAGTCTCAAATATATGTAATTACAATAAAATTTCAACATTAGATGTTTATTGTTGGAAAATAAATTTAGTTATACTCTTAATTCTTGAATAAAATTAAGCCTTTATCTCAAGGTATTTCAAATATATAAAAATATTTTTGTAAATAATTAAATATAGCATGGCGGGGGCGGGGGCGGGGCGGTTATCAGCATTACCAAAACCGCCCCCGCCCCCGAATTCAACAGGCGGGGAAAAATCGAACCCGAACCCGAAACCGATCAACTCGATTTTTCCCCGTTAACATCGGGACGGATTCGGACGGATGCCCACGGGTGTGGGTCAAGTTGCCATTTCTAGTTCAACTACATATGTCAACAAATTTTTATCTACATGCAGTGTATAACACACGTTACTGATAACACTAGAAAACTTTTACCTATTGCCCGCAATAAGTTAAAAAATTTTAAGAAAATTAAAAACATTTTAACTTCTCATAAGTAGCATATTTCTAAAAACTAGTTCAACCACATATAATTGGAAAAAAAATGAAAATAAAAATATCAGGCGTGTGCCGCTTTAGATTAATTGGACATAAAGTCACCCTTATTTTCCTCCCTTGTCAACCGATTATTTGAATCTATTACACATCTCATTTATGACCACATTTAATGTAAACTCGCACAGTAAATCGAACGGTTCAACAACCCCATATTTTTTGCGCGGGAAAGAGGATTGGTGCACGCGATTCATCAAGTTCTGACAAATAAAATTTAGGATTCTATAGGTTAAACGACATTTTCACGTGATAAGATTTTGAAGAAAAATTTATTTATTTGTCCTTCGATAAAGATTATACAAATAACACACTAAAAAAACTGTAAAAATAAATATAAAACTTTGGCCATGTAAAAATTTAATATAAAAATACTTATTCAATTATTTGTGAGAAATTCATATGCATATCATTGATCATCATACTTATTCCTCCTTTTCTAAAGTTTTGAAGGTGTGAGAATAAGAGTGGATAATTATCAGAACCGATGGTTCACTGTTGGGTGGAAATCAACATTGGGTTTCCTTTGTGAGACTGGATCAATCCAGGAGACGAAGGTGCATACTTGACCTCATCCATACTGACGTTTGTTCCATGTCGGAGAGATCACTTGGAGGAACTCAGTACTTTGTCTCTTTCATTGATGACCACTCCCGCAAAGTGTGGGTTTATCTTCTGAAGACAAAAGATCAGGTACTTCAATATTTAAAGAAATTTCATGCCATGGTGGAAAGGGAGACTGGTAAGAAATTGAAGGTGCTCAGATCTAATAACGGTGGTGAGTATCGTAGTCCCTTTGAAGCTTACTGTAGAGAAGCAGGGATCCGACTTGAGAAGACGCCCCCCAAGACACCCCAGCTGAACGGGCTTGCTGAGAGAATGAACCGGACTATTGCAGAGAATGTCTGAAGTATGCTATCCAACGCCAGGTTGTCGAAAGCATATTGAGGAGAGGCAGTGAGAACAGCGATGGATTTGATAAATCTCTCACCATCGAGACTGCTAGAAGGAGAGATTCCAGAGGAAGTCTGGACAGGTCGGAGAGCGACCTATGATCACCTGAGGATGTTTGGATGCCGAGCCTTCATACATGTCCCTAAGGATGAAAGGGCGAAACTGGATGCGAAGACAAACGAGTGCATATACCTCAGTTCGTCTAAAATCGAATTTGGTTTCAGATTGTGGAATCCAATCAACAAGAAGATTGTGAGAAGTCGAGATGTAGTCTTCCATGAGGATGAGATCATCCATTACATCTCGAAGCCCCAAGTCCGGGTTGCTGTCCGAAGAGAAGAACCCGTCCCTCGTGAAAGTACTGAAGCAGGGGGAGAAACCAGTGAAAAAATCGCTGAAGGCGATGTTGAAGATGATGACCAGCAAGAAGCTGATGATGCCGGGATCCGAGTTGAGAATGAAGAACTGGGTTCTGTTGAGACTGAGGAAGAACAGCCTAGATATCCCACTACAGAAAGGAGACCTTCTACAAGGTACCCTAATGATGAGTACACCATCATTGCTGAAGATGGTGAGCCTCAGAGTTATGATGAGGCCGTGATGAGTTCAAAGAAAGAAGAATGGGAGAAGACCATGGAGGATGAGATGAATTCCCTGCATGAAAACCAGACTTACATGATGACGAAGCCGGTACCAACATGGAAATTTGAAGATTGCTGTGAATGAGCTGGGTTGATAAACTCGGCATAAAGAAGCCGAGGTGAGAAGGCCGGGTTGTTGAAGTTGAAGACCTCGGTCGCATTGGAAAAACGGAAGGGGGAGATTTGTTGGATAATTTCCGTTTTTAGTTGATTGATAATTTCCATTTTTAGTTGATTGATAATTTCCATTTTTAGTTGATTGATATTTTCTGTTTTTATTTGATTATGTTTTTATTTGATGGCTTAGGCCCAGCCCATTATAAACTCAATTCATCCTATAAATAGATGAGTAAGGGTGGAGGCAAGACGCACAGAAATTTGAGAGTCTCAAGTGACAGTCTTGAGTGTTATATTTGAGCAAACCATAGTGCTTGTATATTTGAGAGCTTAGAGTGAAACACTGTGAGCGTTTGAGTGACCATCATTGTTGGAGAGGTTGAGTGTACCACCACATTGGTGTGTTTTTTATTCATTGCAACTAATCATTGTTATAGTGGATTTTGATACTTGACTAGGTCCCGTGAGTTTTTCTTTTCTCACATTGAGGAAGGTTTTCTCACGTAAAACAAATTCTGATTGTCTCTCTCTCTCCCTTTTGATCTTTTTATTTTCGCTTCTGCAATTTGATATTTGAGGATCCGTGATATCCAACAGTGGTATCATGGTTACAATTTCTATTCTAAACTTTAGAAATTTACTAATTATTAATTGATTTTTTTATACTTCAAATATTAGTTAACTTGATAGACATCATTCGTGTACCTCAAATATAAATACTGGCTAACACTAGTGTTACATATTTTTCATGTGTCAAAATTGTAACCATGACATATCCTTGACCATTATAGTTATTCCTCCTCCTCTAAAGCTTTAAAGGTGTGGAAATAAGAGTAGATAATGTCATGGTTACAATTTGAATTCCAAACTTTAGAAATTACTAACTATTAATTGATTTTTGTTTTATTTCAAATATTAGTTGACTTAATAGACATTATTCGTGTACTTCAAATATAAGTACTAGTAACATTTGGAGCTAACACGATTGCAACATATTTTTCATGGGTCAAAATTTTACTTAATGAAAGCAAGATGATATTTCTTCACAAGAAAAAAGATGGTAAAACATACATATTTTCGACCCTATATGCATGCATCATGACTTCTGATCAATTTGATCCTTATAAATTTATTAAATTAGTTTAGTCATTCTCAGTGTTAACTCCCTTTTTATTTAGAAACATTCTCGACCATTTTACGCATTATTCATTTGTATGAATCAAATTAAGCATGCGCTAAGTAGAAATGTACAAAATAGTTAACGGTCAATGTTAGAACGTTAAAGATAACGTCATAATAGCAAGAACCAAACGAATAATATTTGATATATAAGAATCAATTTAATAAGTTTTTTATATAGGAACCATGTTGAAAATTCACGAAATGTATAGGAACTAAATTTAAATAACGGAACTAAGTTAAAACTAATAATGCTTAAAACAGTCTAACACCACACTAATATTAAAACAAAAATCAAATTCAGTAAATACATGCACTCTTGTATTAGTCAATGGAAGTTCATCCCTGTTTTTTTTGTTTTTTGTTTTTCACGAAAAGTTTTAGCCTCCGAAGTTCACCATTAATTCTTCTCCTTTTGGAGTATCTCCTTAGGAGTACTGCATCTACTATAGATAACCCAAATACTGAAGGAAAAATTAATGAGTAAAAAATAACTTCAACTGTTCGAATGTGTAATATCAATTTATCCATTTAAACATAATTTACTTTCTTAATTATGGAAAATTAAAAAATAAAAAAATAAAAACAAAGAGGCCGTTGACAAGAAAATATATTTATAACTAGTGTGAGGTTAATTCTGGGAGGAAGACAAAGTAAATCCATCAAAAGCTACCTGGTTCGTAAATATGATATGTAAAACACGTGATATGTGGGGATGCATAATATTGTGTAACTTGTTAAGATAGAACTGTCTTCACGTGCCTCACGAAAAAGGGTCCAGAGAGTAGATGGAGACCCTTGAGACAGTCACAGAACTAATAGACTAACTGATTGATACTCAACCCGTAGATATATACAAAGGTTTCACCAATGGCCTTTGATCTTCTTCTCTTCATTATTTTGTTCATCGTCTCATTCAATTGCGCTTTTGGTGTGTCCAAAACCTCCAAACGTCCGTCACAATCAAAATAGTAGAAATTGATTATTTTCCATAGCCAGTTCAGGAGTTTAAGATGTACTATGTATGCTTATATGGGGTTGACCAATGCATGCCAATTCGACGTGATTAAAATACTACTAATGAACATGGATTGGTATTACTACCATTTCCCTGTACAATTGGACGTGTAATCAATGTACTAGGACCCTGATTTGGCCTATGCTTGTATTTTGATTAGATTATAATATCATTCCAACAGAAATAAAAGTGGGGGACCTCTTTTTTTTCCAACTCCTATAACGAAGAACATGAATCATATTATTTTTATGGAATCCTATCCACAGTGCAATGAAAAAAAGTAAAGAGGGGGAGATATATGCAGTCCCCACCACCTCACGAAATTTTTATGGATACTATTATTTGCAACTTGTACGATCAATTTTGAGAACTTATATTTTTACCTTATAATTACTCAATTCTAGAATTTGAAACATTTCCAAAACTCACCCCCAATCTCATTCCATCTCCCTCATTTATCACTTTTTGTAGTGGTTGAAACGAGTTTAAATTAAATAATTGAGCAGTTATCCATTCAAACAAAAATGACTGTCAGAAACCAATAAAAATTGATCCGATTGATAAGAACTAGACTTATATCTTAAAAGAAAGTGAATTTAATTACTATTGTCGATGTGAAAATCTTATGGATGAATAATTTGTAAGCACTCATTCTTAAAATATATCCTGATCTTGGTGAGCTCCAGATTCAATTCATCTAATTTTCAGCCATAATTTGAGTTGGATTCTAAACTAAGTCTAGCACGATAAATTTCATACAAATAGTGTCCCAAATTTTCTCCTGTATAAGATGTCACATCAGAGGAACCATTGGTGCGGAACCGTCCAGTTTGTATATTATGGGTTACATCATCCACTTGGCTATGCATCATTGTTAAGGATCTTACCATCTTAACAACGAAAGACCGTGAAACATTCTCAAGCTAATGTCATCACGTGGTCGGGGTGTATCAAAACAAATATTATGGGGGGAATATAAAAAAAGGTGGACCGCATCCAACTGGATGGTCTGCAGCTATTGATGTTGGACACTGTCACACTTCATGGAGCATGAGGATTGATGAATGCTGGATTATGACATGCTGACCCACACTGAAAGTGACGTGCTGATATCATTTTCAAATTCCCTTTCTATGCATACATGAAATGTATAAAGTTCATAATTCACATATAATTCATCTTAGCATTCATGCATGCAAAGCTAGTCTGAATCAACCCATCATGAAGTCCAATCAAGCTGTAGTCGGATTTTCAATCCCAACGGTTCTACTAAGATAGACTAGGTTCGTCAAGTTCCATACAAGTGCAGCTTGCCAAACACAACAATAGCCCTTCCAGAACTGTCGCTATTCTCAGCTTTACCAAGAAAGATACAATACTTGGGACATAAGCATAAGATGATACCTGTTAATGTATTAATTAACCTACTGGATCCTCAAACAATGCAGCCAGACGTTAAACATAAAAACAATTTTTAATTAGCCATATCCCATCTAAAGTTCCAACAGCCATTGTTGTCTAACCTTATTCATCAACCATTCATCGATTCATACTGGATGGGAAGTTTCAAGATGTACTGAAAACTTTAAGTTAATCCATCGACCACCAACCAGTTCTCAAGTTCAGGGTTCAGCACGAACTTACATTATGAGTTTGATGTCATTCGAAAGAGTAGCAGCAGAGAATAGTACAAGTTTTGTCAGGATATAAAGGGAAGAGGAGTTTAGAATATTAGTTTGTCAGGTGGGTAAATAAAAAAGGCAAAGGGGAAAACAACATTCTAAGGGTTTCCTCCTTCTCAAAGGATTTCTCTTTTTTGAACCAAAATACAAAATCTATTGTTTGAGTGAAATTGAACAAAAATACAAGGAAAAAAAAAACGTCTCCAGAGATTTCCTCCTTCTCAAAGGATATCTCTTTTTTAACCAAAATACAAAACTTATTGTTTCAGTGAAATTGAACAAAAATACGAGGTGATGGTACAGTCAAACTCTGTATAACCCTGATCTCCAAGGTCACCTATGCTTCATATCACACATCCGAGTACAGAAGTAAAGGCTTGACCAACCAATTTGAGCTCCAAGTTTCAGAGGCCATTGATGCTTCAGCTTATGTTCTAGTTTTCTCCTTTACCCTTCTTTCAACCATGACCATCTCTACTGTTCGGTCATACTTGTTGATCTTTGTATCTGGTTCTGATTCTGCATTATCTTCTAGTACCTCCTCTGATGGCTTCATGAATTCTTGCAACCCATTCCAAAGGATCGTTACCATTTAAATTAGGCAATTTGATCTTCCTTGTCCAACAAAGGAATTCTGGGTAGATAAATTCCCCTTTGTTTTACCTAAACTGCAGTTGGAATTGGGAAACAGAATCTTCTATCAAAGGACAAAATTCTTGGTGTTCTAATATATTCACCATCCCCAATCCATTCACTACACCCTTTTCTCAAGAACATTTTTAATGTTCTCAGATTTATGACCAATCCAAAAACATAAAAAATGTTCTTGAGAATGATAATCACTATTTCATCAAACTTGAAGCATTTGTTTCATCTCTTCAATTCCCTCAACCATCATTTCTGAGACCTGATAACTGCTTTTTCTGGCCCCTTGAGAAATTCCACCAAAGATTCAAGGGCTATGATTCTTGACTTGATGACATCCATCCATGGATTGTTTTCCTTCTACCCAAAATTAGGATCCGACAAGTTGGAGCGAATTTTATAAATCAAAATACTGATCTTATTGAGTGACACTGACAGCAAATAGGTGAAAAGATACTCCTCTTCTAACCATGGGTTTTTCCTTTCACAAGGATTTCTTCATTCACAGATAGCAAAAACTCAGTCTAAAATTGACATAAAAAAAAAATATAATGCCTCGTTCCCCCTTACATTCTCCAAGTTATCCAAGTATCCAACTCACAAACCCCTTAACTAGCTAGTAAGTACCAGTATTGTAAACTCCACTTCCCCTTATATCCTTAGAAAGTTTCTAGCTAGATAATACAAATACAAGAAAGAGTAAATACAATATCCAAGACTTTAATTTTCAACAACTAAATGTTCCAATAATATCATAGACCATAATGCTCTTAGCTTAGGCCTCACCAATCCTTCGGTGCTTTTGCATAACATAAACTGTCAATGCATACAACTACAACAAACAAGCCTTTTACCATTAAGTGAAGTCAACTTACATGAATCAAACATCATAATATTTTGTTGTAAATCATGTCTACAGACAAAATATTAATCATTCGAGTCCTTAATTGTTTCACCAATAGTTTTCTTCATCTTCCTTTGCCTTAAAGGATTGGATTACCCCTCTATTTAATCACCTCTCCTTATTGAGCATTGTTGTTAAATGGCGGCCCCATTGGCCGCTATGACGGAATGGCATGGTGGCAATTTTACCAACCACTGTAAGCAATTGTGGAAGGATGCCCACTATGGCGGTACCATTGCCTGCCAGGGCATGTTCATATGGCAGAATTTGGACCTTCCGCCATCCGTTATTGATAACACTGGAGACTTCTACATGTCTTCTCCACGCATACTCAAATCACATAAGGCAAGATTCTACCATTGTCGAATGCACTTTTGAAGACCTATTCCAGCTTCATTACAACTAAGTAGAAGCAGGGACTGACACCAGAAGTGTATTAATGGGGGGCCGGAATTTTTTTTATACAATTATTAAAAATCTAACTTTAAATAAATAATAAGTTTAACAACAATATTTATTATTAATTTTATGTGCAAAACTATATACATGATCTACTACTAGAAGAAAATTAAGCATATATCAACTTTCCTACAATAAGAATGCTAGATATAAAGTAACAAAGGAAACAACAAGGAAAAAATACCAGAAACAGTACTGAACCATAATTTTACAACCTACCATGCATTATATGATCTTCAACTATATAATTTCTGCAACCCAATGACACAAATCATTCAAACTAACTCTAAACCAAAATGGAGGAAACCAACAAGGGTATCCCTTATCCTTACCTTTTGACAGGAATATAGCCTGATGCACGACAACATTGCAACCGAATCAATGAACATGAAACAAGCAAACTTTAAACAAAAATCATTTCTATTAAATTAAAACCTCTTTACTAACAATTGTAGATAGGCAGGGTGGGAGATGCAAAATTATCACTCTGTTCAGAACTTAAAACATTATTCTCTAACTCTATATTAAACGCTCAGTCAACAAATGCATTGACCCCTCTTACATTACTATCTTTCGAAGGTGCAAATAGAATCCAAAGAATTAATAATTCCTAATGAAATTGATAAGCCAGTGTAAGCTTTACAATTAAAGCTGAAAAAAGAAACCTACACCAAATTGAGTATATAATGTCAAATAGAAAAGCTCAGAAAACCTCCAAACCATACAAGACACCAGCGTACTGAACAAGCCCATCATCCTTGCCAAAGTAAATCTCTCTGATATTCTGAAATGCGTGCATAGTGAGCAAACTATCAGAACCAGCCTGATGACTTTTCCCCAAGACGCGTTCCACCTTCAGCGACTGACAAACTCGGTTCAATCCACCATGCAGGTTTGAGCAAAACCTCATCAAATGCTTCACATCAAAGACTCTGTCTCCGAAAAACACCCTCACTAGACGGAGAAACTCTCTTAATTCCTCTGGCAATGCGCACTGTGTCAACAATTTCACCAAATATCCGAAATCGTAGGCGCTGTGAAAAGTCACCCAGCTAACGGCGTTGTCGCAGACCAGACCGGACGACATCATCAGTTCCGCGAAACGGAACGAGTCAATCCCAAAGTCGCGATTCTTCTCGAAATCGATGCCCTGGCGACGCAGCAACACGACAGAGTCGTGGGCGTGGGCGTCACGCGCGACGTCGAAATCTCTGAAGTTGAATTCCCAGATGAAGGCGTTGGAGGTGCCGAGGGTGGGAAGGTTTCCCGCGTTGTCGGAGAGGGTGAGGCCGATTTGGATAAGGTGGAGGCGATCCACGTTGGCTTTGAGCACGGCGTAGTGCGCAGCGGGTTGGCGGTGGTGGAAGGAGCGGTCGCCAGCGTCGGGGCGCACGACGACGCCGGGGAACTCGGTGTCCATCGAGATGAGAGGGAATGAGTCGATGACGGATCGGATTAAGTCGAACTCCGATTCCAGATTGGAGGACCACACTGATCGAGTGAGGATGGATCCATGGGATTGGGCCATGGCTTTTAAGATTTTGAAGTTCGATTACTTTGGTTGATTTACGACGCTACGATTTAGGGTTTGAAGAGAAGAAGAAGAAGAAGAAGATTCACAGTTGAAGAGATAACCCCACTGCAATGGACAACTTTTAATAAACACAGTGAGGGGAAGGTTCTTTCTTCTCGTTCGTCCTTCTTCTTCTTCTTCTTTTTTTTTTTTTTTTTTTTTTCTTTTCTTTTCTTTTGTGATAGCGATGAAAAAGAATAACACGAATACAGCAATAAATGAATAAGTGCCAATTGCCAATTGCCAATTGCCAAGTGATATGGACTGGTAAAGCAAGTTAGGTTAAAAATTGGCTTTATACTTTACTGAGTGTGTGTTCCACTTTGATAAATTGATTTTTTTTTAAATGATTCATTGATATTGATTATCTCAATGATACTACTGGCTGAATATTTATTTATTTTTAGCAAACTAGTTATCTCCTTTTTTTAAGGCAACCAATTAAAAGGTATATTCAGGATTTCAATAAATTTTAAAATATTTTTTTTATGAAATTTATTGATATTTAATCATTATGTTTGATATTCAATTAGGAAAGAAAGGTTTGAATGTTTTCTATGAAATTCTTTAAAATCTTATAAGTTTAAAAAGTCATTTCAAATTCTATGAATTCATGTTATAAATCCAAATCATAAATTTTTTAAAAAAATCTAAAACATCATTACATTTTTACTTATCTTTTAAAATTTATAAGATATTTTTTTGTTTAAAAAGTATTTTAAAATTTTAATCCAATACACTCCCTAAATTATAATTAGCAAAAAAAAATAGTTATCTTCTAGAAATAGTAAGTAATCATGTTTTAAATTATTAAGATTATGTTGGACAAAATATTTTAATTAACTTTTAAATTTTTTTATCATAAGCTGAAAAACTTGTTTTGTTATTAAGTAAACAAATTTTTAAATAATTTCTAACATTTTTTAAAATACTATTTGAAGACTATGTTTGATATAATTAACTGAAAAGTTAACTAATCATTAAAAATTAACTTATTAAATTATATGTGTATATGTGTTTGATAAAACTAAATGTTGAAGTAGTTGAAAAATGTAAAATAAAAAAAAAATCATAATCTATTTAAAAGGGTAATTAAGAAATTTAATAAATATATTGAAGATAAAGAAATAAAATATAAAACATTAGAAGTTAGCATTTAAAAAAACTTTACTTCAAGGCTATTTTGGAAGATGAAAACTGAAAGTTGAAAAATTAAAACCGGATAATGTGAGAACCCCAAATCCACAGAGAGAGAATCACGTTGACGTTTAAAAACATAACATATGCACCAACTGAAAACATCCAAACAGCATTTCTCACTTTTTTATTTAGCCTCCCGCTAAATTAAAAGTCAGAAAGCAAGTGAATCAAGAAAGAAGCAAGATCAAAACGGGAAGAACTGTTACAATAAGAAAAGAACGCTAATTTAAGAGTTGCTTTCAATATTTAGGACCAATCAGAGAGCATCCCTTCAACATAGTTGACAATGTATTGCAACAAAACAACTCTATGGGGGTAAAGATGAAGCTCTTTCGAGCATTCCCCAGTATGTTCTTGAATTTAGAAGGATCCAGAGTATTACATACTATATATTGCATACTGCAAATGCAAATATCAGTGTATCTTGGACACTAATAGTGAGTACCTTCAGGAGGTTGGACAAGCTTGCGGTTATGTGAAGCCGCCATTTCCTTCTTCAGCTGGGTCAGTATATCTTCCATGGTAAACCTCTGTTGCCAATTTGCAAGAAGACCAAATTTCTTTGATTCAACCTGTTTCAATTGCAAATCCATAAATCTAAGTGAGGAATTTATTATCAAGTAGGGTGGTAATGGTGTGTAGATGAAGCAACCAGTATTTTTTTTCATCAGGGCATGATGAAATCAACACATACATGAGAAATGATAATAACATACTCCCTAACATACTCTTTCTTTCATTAGTTAAAATTTATAGGAAATGACAAAATCTAGTGGGTCGCATGTCTTATTTAATTAACCTCTCTTGATTTTGTAGTTTTTAATAAATTTTAACCAACAAGAAAGAGTGCAATAAATTTTAACCAATGAGAGAGAGTTCCTCGAACTCCTCTGCATATTATTCCCTTCTTAGAGTCCAGATCACTCCCTTAGAATTTGGGTTTGAGCGAAACTCCATTCCAAAAACTAGCTCATGAGGTTATATACACTATTTTGGCATATCACTAATCGATATGTGATCTCCAACACACTTCTCACATCGAGACTAGGCAATGTGAAGTTTGCAAGATTACAAGTGACTTGATAGATCATTAGATCCAACAACAATCACTAGGATAGACTCCAATACTATCATAGAATTTGAGTTGAACCAAACTCATCTTCAAAAGTTAGCTCATGGGGGTGAGAGTCACTCCCTACTTATATACACTATTTAGGCCACACTACTAGTCAACGTGAGATTCCCAACACACTTTTGAATACATCTCACATTTATTCCTAACATCAATTGAGAAATCAAAATGAAAAACACAGCAGTTAGCATTGTGCATACCCCCTCCCACCACAGCAACATTGCATGAAGCATGTAAAAAGCTAAAAGCATGTGAAAAACTATGAATTATACCACGCCAGTTTCATGATTAACACAAGTCATATTGATCCGTGAATGAAACCGGACATTCGGGGGCTTTTCAGGGTAGTCTTTATCACAAAACAGCTTCAATTGATAAATTCTTCCTTCATGTACAGTCTGGTAGAAAAACAGAAAAAGCACAATTACTGAACCTGCAAATAGTGATATTCATGCAGGATATAAAAATACAAATACATTATCTGGAAAAGAGATAATAAGCCTAAACTTTCTGTTTTAAGTAGAGCAATTCATACTTCAGAGTTCAGATTTTTTCAAAAACGGTGAAAAGATTCAGCAGACTACTGGAAGGGCATAAAAGAAAGCCAAAATCACTTCCATTATTATAAATTTATAGCCACAATATAAATTACAGAAGGATACTAACATTTCCAATTATATTTTTAATAGCTGTTAATATTATGCCCAGTAAAGTTGTAGAATGATATAGGTGCACATGTATAAATATATGGAAGTTTGTGCTATGTTATATAACTTAATTCTTAAAACTGGTCTGTCTGGACATGAACTTGACACTATGCTGGTGTACATACACTGAGACACAGAAGTTTGTTTAAGGACTAACATGCTCAGTTGCTATTACCCGGAAAGTACGAACTTCATTTTAGAATGCACAAGTTCCATTGCTACATGAAAATTCACTAGTACAAATAAAATGCAGCTCATTTAACGTGCACATATTTGAAGGAAAAAAAAAAAGGCAGTGTTAGATAAATATTTACATTATAGGGACCAATAATAGTTCCAGTCCAAGAGCGCATGTAAATGTCATCACCATCATCCATTCCATAGCTAACTGTACCATCTCCTATTCCTTTTTCTCCCTTCTCAAGCTCCTCCAGCAATCTGAAGTTCCTTGGAACTGCATTAAAGTGCAACTACCTTACTACACACTCATACTGTAATTATCTTCTATAAATACCAAGAATGGCTACATATATAATCCCTCCACCATATTTTAGTCATGATATTAAGAGTTAGGAGAGACAAGGAAAAATTAGCCAGCAATAGTTAGAGTGGTTAGTTAAAGAGGTTAATTACTTAATTTGATATAAATAAGAGGATGCAAGGGAAGGGGAATCATTCTGTTGGGTAGCAAATGTAAACATGAGTATTAGCTCTGTGTGAAAGGCGAAACCCTAAAAGGAAATATTTCTCTCTTTAGTTCTGTCTAATTCATTCAATCAATTAAATACAGTATTTCTTTTCTTTTCCCATATCTATTCTAGTTCATAGCATACAACTTTACAGTCATGAACATTGCCAGAGCCAGTAAAAGTGTTCCATATTTCTTCATCCGGTAGATGGCATGGCACATTTATTTGTTCACAGAGCATCTTCATGCATGAGCAGTACCAAAGAATATAATAAATAGTTGGCTTATAACTTCATAATTTTAAGATATTTTTGTAGCTTCTGTTTATAGGCAGTATGCTATGTCAGATTTATGTTACTACTACTTTGTATCATATTTGTAAGTCCCAAAGTCTACTAATGAGATTGGGTTAGGAGTATGTTGTGCCTAGGACTCTGGCAATTATTATTGGAATTCCCTAAGGGAGAGATGTAATTTGAAAGGTCTTAGCTTACATTTCAAAAGGAAAAACCAAGCCTTTGAAAGTGAGAACTTTTACTTGAATATTAAACCTAGAATTATAAAAAATAATCTTTCCTCTTTCATAGTTTGTCATATGATAACCATGCTTAGGAACAAAAATGTGTGTGATGAAATTATCAAGAACACGCTTACCCACCCACATGTTGGCTTAAGCTTCAATACATTAAGAAAAAGCAGAGGACATAGCTAAAACAGAAAAAGAAATGGTACCAAACAGATACTATTAAGCCAACTCACCTGGGCTCTCATATTTAAACAACAGTAGAAATGAAAAATGAATTTCAAAGAAGCATGCAATACGAAGATAAACACACGTGAAAACAAGGCAAAGTGGTTTAGATTATAACTAGGGTATTAAAGAAAACCCACCACGCCGTTTCCATTATCAAAGTCACAACAAAAAATTAACCAAGATAAAATTAAGCAAATAAGCAATATTTAATCTCATCGACTGCTATAGATCAAGAAAACAAGAAACTAACAGGAAATTGTGCATGATTTTCGATTTGTGAAAGAAAAAAATAAAGAAGAGGAGGGTGATAGGTAAGAGACTAACCCACAACACTGGATCCTGAAGAGCCAAGCGTCATGGATGAAGGAGTGTTGTGGATCTGATCAAAGTATCGAAATTCGAAAGAGGGGAATCTCTGTGTGTGCGCAAAAATTAATGTTGGGATAACGAAGAAAAAGAAAATAGACGCAACAGCGATTTGGTCTAATAGGGAAGGGTAATTCCGTAATCCCACGCGTTCTCTCGGTCGTCGGTCGTCGGTCGACGCTTCTCCTACTCCTATGAGGACCAAACGCACCGTATTTGTCCTTTCTGTGAAAAAGAAGAAGAATGCTTTTAATTTTAATTATTCATTTTTTGTGGATTTTTAATTATACATCTAGTCCCGTACATGTTTCTTTTATATTTTTCAGCTGGGCATGATATAGACGATAAGACTCACTCTTTGATATAATTACATATTTAATATTCAAATTTGATACTACTGATTAAATTCCACAATTCTATGTCAGCGTACTTGTGGTGTAATTTTCATTTTCATTTCCTTAACACTTAGAAATTACTTACTTCTCTCTCTATATAGTTTTTGTTTCATTTCAGTGAAATTAAAACACACTAAGAAAATTTTATAAGACTTGAAATAAAAATATAAAAGCAAAAGGTAAATTTTGTATTAGTATAAGAACTCAATAATGAATTAAATAAAAAATTGACAATTTTCCCATTAAAAAAATGTCTTACTTTTTAATTTCTTTAATGTTAGATTTTCTGGTGTTTAGGATAAAATAAAATAAAATTGTTACATTTTCTTAATTTAATTAAATTGAAAAGGTAATTATATATTTTTTTACTTTAATCCAAATGGTAAATAATATGGTGACAAAAAATATTATGAAACAAATTATGTAAATGTGAAATTATGAAGATAAAAGGTAATTAATATTTTTTTTATATAATTTATTATTAAACTAAGGCTTTCATGCCACTGTATATATAATTAAAAAGTAAATAATAGATCATAATCCTGTCATATTTTAATTTCCTAAACATAAAATTTAGTTTACAATAGCACGTAGCTTTGGAGATATTTAAATACTTGAATGGGTGTTTTGTGTTGTATGTTCTTTTGCCGGATTCAAACCTGTTACCTTATGGAATTGTCCTTATGACCATTATCACAGTCACAGTACCAAGACTTCTTGTTTGGAGTTAATTCAATGTTCTTTTATTTTTATTTGGTTAGAAATATGGGGTGTCAGTCAATTGATTGGGTAATTTCACTCACAATGTGATTATCCATGATCTAATAAAATTTTATACATAGAAGAAGTTAAGATATTTTTGGAATTAGTTAATTGTTAACGGGTTTTAAGTTGAATAATTTGTTGGGGTATAATTGCATAAACTTTTTCATAAATACTTCTAGAAAAAAATAAATTTTTTTTCACAAGTTAAAATCAATTGATGCCAGAGTTAATTTTTATAAAGTCATTTATATTAACTTTCCCAAAAACTTTATATATATATATATATATATAACAAAGCTTACTTTTAACTCATATAACTAAATTTCAATTTATGAAAAAAAT
>PYAF01004425.1:688715-699170 GCA_007407185.1 Glycine tomentella | reverse complement strand
TAAACTTTAATGTTCCTGTAAAAAAAAAAAAAAAGAAGGTTATGTGGTACAAAATAAAATTTCACTAACAAAATAGACTTTATATATTAAAAGTTACAAAGAACATAAATGTAAAAAAATATAATTAGTCTTTAATTATTTTAATTTAATGAATTTTAGTTCAACGTATCTCATGTGAAAGATACATATAGTTTGTATACTAAAAAAAGTTGAAAAAATCATTTATAATTTGTCATAAAAATTTTAAAAAATCTGAGTCTCGCTAAACTTATTTTTTTAACGTTCCATTTTTTTAAGTCTTAATATACCATCTAAAACTTCATCTCAATAATTTTCTTCGTTAAAGATTCTTTTGTCATTAATGATAAATAAAGTGCAGTAAATGTCATTAATCGTAAGTTAGTAAACAAAATTGTCACAAGCTTATTGGTTTAGAGATAGACAAAAAAGTTTTGGTTTGTAAGTCAGATCTTAAAACCACCGCAACTAATGTGAGTCTGTCTAAAATTTGTTCAACCATTTAGGCGGAATTTTATACGAGGGAAATTTTTTGTTTTTCTGAAAAATAAAGTTGAAAATTTCATTTGGAAAACTAAAGTTGGAAATGTTTATTTCTTATATTTTTTATTTTAAAAATAAAATTCTTATAAAAATAACGTTTTCCGAAAAAAAATTAGTTATGTTTTCTATAAAATTATTTTATTCTCTAAAAAAAATATCTTCCATCGAAGTAACCATATTTTAAGAATTATGGACCTAATTGAAATAACAATGGGTAAAATTTACTTGGTTTTAAAAATTATAAGATAGACCTTAAATTAATAATAAGACAAAATCGAATAAAATAAATAAATAATGGGGAAAAGTAATTAAAAAAATAAAAGGATTACACGCTGCTCTAAAATCCAGTTTACAAGCCTATGGGGAATAAATGGGCCCAAAAAATAGTAAGCTAGCCTTTATATAGGCATATGCAGATTGGGTCTATGGAAACTAGACTTGTGCAGACTAATATATATACCTAATTCTATTTGTATTGTCATTCATAAGCGGAAAAAGTAGGTTGGTGTTTTTAAGTTTGCCACAATTTGTATTGGTGTTTTTATGTAAATCATGATACTAAGATTTTTATTACTCATGCGACAAATGACTATTTTTTTTTGCAAAAAATAGAACCGTATAAATTCTTTGTCATGTGATCCATAGTGAATGTAACTAAAATTTTCACCTTATTTCTTCTATGAAGACAACTCAATTTAGCAAATCTCTATGTCTACCATTTCTTATTTATATTGATGGACTTACAATAAATCCTTATAAGACTTTATCAACTTTATTTCATGACTTATTTAAAGTTTGAGTTTTAGTTATTTAATATATGTTATTTTTAAGTTTTTTTTTTTGTTGAGTAAAAGATCACAAATGTCTTTTAACTTATTATGTCAAAGATTAATCTCATTTATAACTTGTAACTGTTGTTAATTAAAAAAATTACATAAAAAAATCAAACATAAATTTTTCAACTAAATAAATCATTTTTATATATAAACACAAAAAGATATTGTATGTCACTGCGTCAAATGTATAAATTACATATCATTTTTTAAGTTTGATATGTCTTTTTAAACATTTGGGGACGATTAAATTCAACTCGACCTTACCCTTCTTAAGTTGAGAAAATCCAAACAATTAAAGTCAAGCCACACAAGTACCCATGAGATTACAAGTTCGATTAGAAGTTCAGGTCATGAAGAATCACTACCGTGTAAAAAGGATAAGTACACTCAAATGCAGTACATGAGTTTTATATTTTAATTATAATCTGTTCAAAATATTAAAGTATTAATTATAGGTAAATACTAATAAGTATCCTTTGACAATTGGTTAAAAAATTTAAAAAAAGATTTTTTTATTAGAATATGTACAATTTTGTTATCAATAACTTTTTTTTTAATTTCTATTATAATTTTCATACTAAAATTGTGCTTGAGTTATTTAACCAATGTGTTACTTGGTTATATTGTGTTTTGTAATAGAAACGATAGATGACATGTAATGCACTAATGCCTAACCTCCTTTAAGATAATCGAAATTACTCAACGTTTCTTATTTTTCGATTTAGTTTGTTCTTTATTCCACGGTTTTGATTCGGAGTCTTTGGCCCCTCATTTTGATGACCGATCCCTCTCTGTCATGAGCTGTGTACCTTGTTCAACTTGCCCTTATTTTATTGATGATACATAGACACACAATTAAATGTCATTTCTCACGATGTTCTCACCTGATTTGACCTATAAATTTTACATATTTGAATAATAATGATTCTGATTTTTCTTTTGAAGTTTTCAATCTAATTGTTATAAATCAATACCTATGTTCTTAATTATAAAATCCAACTACTTAATTCATAAATATTTTTAAAAATAATTAATTTAATTGTTAACAATAAATTTATTCTAAATTTATATATTTTTCCAAAAATATTATTATGGTTAATGTTTCTCTCTTCTAAATACATAGTAATATATTCCTTCTCTTATTTAATTAAAAGTATTTTTAATTTAAACATGAAACAATATGAATTAAGTTTTATATAAAAAATATAATAAATTGCATTGATTAATACTCCTACTCTATCATACCTTCAATGTCAATTTACTAACGAAGCTGACAATAGGAGAGCCTTAATTGGTGCAATTATGGTCTCTGCATATATGTAGGAAAATAGATACAAACACAAATGGATGCAAAACTGCAGATAGGTGTGAACAAGGAATTTTCGTTGAGAAATAGGTAAGGCGAAATGCAACAAAGATAAAGATCATGAACAAATTAGAAGCTATTGATAAAATAGGTGGAAAAAATAAAATAAAATTGAGCATTTATCATCTGACGTAAATATCTCCCGCATTATTCTCAACCGTCTCAATTACTCTTGCATTTATGTGATTTAAATGGCCTTAATAGAATGGCCTTTTTTTTTCAATGCTGGGAACTACCCAACCCACCCTCCACCATCCCTTGATTCACTCATCCTTTCTCGTCCTAACCCACAACACAACACAACACAATTTTCTTATACTACACGACATACGACTTTCACTCCATTGCTCTCATTATGCTCGTGGACACTTGAAATTTGTAACATGAAAGTTGGAACTGTCCCTTTTTTTTTTAAGTCATTATCGCATGCAAAACTTTCCATTGACTACTACTACCTTGGATCGTGTCAGGGAATCTGAATGAAATTATACTGGTTTTTCAATCATGATATAAATATTATTATTACTATCCATATGATATTAGATACTACTATATCACCAATTTTTAGAAGGCAATCTAAAATAAAGTCAAATAGCCCATTAAACTACTTCAATTAGGTGCCAACCTAATTGAACCTTTTTAACCTCACACACATGTTTTAAAAAAATTTCATCAAGCATGCTGACGTGCACATGAGTGGTTCAACTTCACAAAGTGCAGTAGATGCTGCAGTTAACACCGGTTTGGTGGGCCTTCTTAACTTTCAAACCCATTCAAACTGTTACCAAGTACAGAGGATCTACATTCTGTCATACAATTTTGCTTTTGTTGCATCTATTTTTTTTTTATAATTTTTATTGGCCTATATTTACTTTTTATGATGGCTAACGTTAACAAAATAACAACATGTGCGGTCCGTTGAATGAAACAGTAACATTAACATAACATCATTGATGCAGAGAAAAGAGAGTCAAGGGAAACTAAGGTTAATTTGATGATTTCACCTTAAATTTCAACAAGCAAACTAAGAGGGCACCTGAGATTATAAGCCCCTATTACACTTTTTTTAACCGCTAAAGAGCGCCCAGCTCCTATATAATAGATACCTAACATTCCCGAATTTCCCAGTAACTTTCTTTCTATAGGTGATTGAAAATAGTGCTATTCACGCTCCACTCTGTCTCTTTCTGTCTCTGCAATCTCTGCATCCCCTGCTTTTGACAAAATTGTTGGGAAAGAGGGTAAAAGTGGAGCGCACATAGCACTACTCATAAAAGGGGGGAATAGTTAAAACAGTAAAAAAAAATTAAAGGGAGATTAATTCCTAAGCATTACAAGCTAATATAATATGTCCTACTATTAGGAACAGAGGAAAACGGAGCTAGGAACAGAGGAGAACGGAGCTAGAAACAGAGGATCCTAACTCTATCACTCTAACTCCTCCTTATGGTGGGGTTTTTGGTGTCATGGAGGAAATCAAGCAAAACGGTGCTTTTGCATTTGGGGCACTTTGGATCATCCTCAGAGAGCATCACATACATGAGGCAGCGAGGGCAACCCACAAGAACCATGGAAGTGGCTTCAGGGCTGTTAGAGTAACTCTTGTCCTCTTGGTTCAGTTCCGACGAAACGCACGAGCTCGGCGGTGACGTCGGCGACGCCGTAGCCGATCGTGTCGGCGACTCCAGTCTCCGATCAGCCCTCGGTGGGGACAGGTTCAGCTTCAAGTCAAGCTTTGGACCACTTTCGTTTCTGCGACTCATGGCTTTCCTCTGTTTTCTACAACCACACAAGAAAAAAAAGAAAAGCAAAGAATAAATAAGGCATGTAAATATAAATAATAAACAAAAGGGTCTAATCATATGAGCATAGAAAGAAAATTTGAAGAAGAGGGCGAGGGTGGTAGTGATTTGGATCACTCACTTTAAGGTTGGTGGAGGAAGTGTTTTTGGAAGAGAAGTCAGAAAGAGTGGCTCCAGCAAAGTGTTGGTGATCTTTGTTGTTGTTGTTGCGAGAATTGGTGGAGGTTCAGGGCCATTTTATATAAGGAAAACGAAGGGAGTGATTTAAGGCTTAATTTAATTGTGAGAGAGAGGTGGAGGGGGGTAGGGTGTAGAGAGAGAAAGAAAGGAGAGAGAAAGGGATTGAATTGAATTGAAGTATTGGGTAGAAGGAGAGTGTAAATTGAGGCCAGGAAATGTATTAATTGTTTGGAAAAATCCGAAGAAGTATGCAGGAAGGGGAAATTTGGAGTAAATATCGCAATTACAAAGTGCAGAAGGAGGGCCTTTCTTCATTCATTGCCTTAAGGGAGGAGAGTCGGTGTTTTAAGACTCTCGGAGCAACACAGCGCAAGAGAAATTTAAAGCTAAACCCCCTTTTTTAAATGTCCAACCCCTCACCAACAAAATTTAATAACACCTAGTAATAAGCCCCATTTTTCTTTTTGTTTAATTAAATCGTATTGTAGCAATGGAATTTAAAACCAAGTGTGTGACTGTGACTGTGTGCAACAGCCATGCCCCAATTTTAAATGTTGGGTAGAAGGAGATTGTATAAATTGAAGCCATTGGGTTGAAGGAAAGAGAAAAAAGAGTGATGGGATTGAATTGAATTGAAGTATTGGGTAGAAGGAGATTGTAAATTGAGGCCAGGAAATGTATTAATTGTGTGGAAAAATCCGAAGAAGTATGCAGGAAGGGGAAATTTGGAGTAAATACTGCAATTACAAAGTGCAGAAGGATGGTCTTTCTTCATTCATTGCTTAAGGGATAGTCGGTGTTTTAAGTCTTGGAGCAACAAATCGCAAGAGAAAATCCAACGGCTGTTAACCCCCATTTAAAAATCCAACCCCTCACCAACAAAATTTAATATGACGTAGTAATTAATTATAAGTCCCATTTTATTTATTAAATCGTAGCAACGAAATTAAAACCAAGTGTAACAGCCATGCCCCAATTTAAAATATTCAACAGTGCCCCCCGAGAAAAGGAAAGCAAATTTAATGAAATGACAACAATGTTCAGTGGGATCTCATCTCAATGACAGCACGACACCCTCACAAGCTGAAATGAATACAAAAGCAAGCCTCATAGGAGTAGTTTTTATGTTCGAAGAAAACATACATACGTGTCTACCATTTAGGTCTTTCAGCACCCCTTTATCTAAATATGATCTTCACGAAAGAATAAAAAAAGGGAATTAATTTTATTTTTATTTTAATTTGGATAGAGGAGGTGTTAGGGGATGATTTTGGTATGGGGTCCTTTCCTTTAAACGTTCTTGTGGGCTTGTGGCTAAGGCTATCGAAGGAAGGACTCATGATGATTCTTCTGCTACAGAATTTTTCATGTTCTGAGTTCCTGAGGATTTTTCCGTGGACTAAGTTCCCTCTTACTACTTTGGAAAGTACAACCTATGTCCATCGTCCAACAGACATTACAGGATCTCGTGGTGTTATTGTCACGGCACCATTGATTCTTCTGAAGACATTATTGTCACCATTAAAACAAAGTAAAGAATGCTTTCATCCACGGACTTGATTCGTGATTTGACAATGCGACGACAGAGGCGGGAAGAGGGCTGTGGAACATTTACTCATGATGCTAGGAGTATTCTTCCAAGTTAATTTTTTAATTTGTATGCTAAGAACTGGACATTTTAATTCTTAAGATTTAGAATTTTTTAAGCTTAAATTCACATTTGGGTTATATAATTTGGATTTTAATTTCCTAAGGAACACCATTATTTTTAGTATGAATTTGTTAGAAAGATATAACTAGACAATATTTTAAAATATATAATGGTGTAACTTGTTAGTGTATTTATACTAAAAAAATAAAGATATGTAAGTAAGCAAATATTTGTAGGGTTTATTAATATACACATTTTTAATTTTTAGTATAAGTGTATTAATAAACTGCAATTTTAGAGAATTTTTAAAATATATCAATAATGTAACTTGTTAATCCACGCATACTACTATAAAATAAGAACATATACCTTAACAAATAGCATATAATTTTATGATAGTGTAATTTTAGAAAAATTCATTACATTTGATATGTATGTTTTTAACCGTTAGCATTTTTTATTTACTGTTAATATATCATCACTTTTTAACAAAAAATTAGTTATGACATTTAAGTAAAAACATAACATTATCGTACCAACATGACAATATAAACATATGTTAATTTTGTAATAAACAATGTGTTGATGTAATAGGAAAAACTAAAATTTAGACTATTAATGTTATGTTAACATATATATCAAACTATCCCACTATCTATCATTTCAATATGTTAGTTTCATATCTTTACTTAGATGTTATGTTATTAATTTGTAATAAAAACTTGCCGATAAACTAAACATGAATCAAAATTAATAAATTTTAAATAGTAGAAAATAAAGAAATGGTTATTTTAAGCCATACATGATAGAAACAAAAAAAGTATTAGTGTTGGTGTCAAAAAAAATTTCATATAATTTTTATGAGTCTTGTTGATTAAAAGAACATTAAGAGAGTTTAATTAAATGAATTCACCCATTTTGCTCGGATAAATTAATAATCAAACTACTTCTGAATTGCTTGTGTGGGTTTGCTTCTTAGGTGACAGCTAATTGAGACTCAAAATCAAAATTGTCCTTTACAATGTATTTGGTAGAATGAAAGAAATAAGTAAGAAATAAGATAGATGAAAATAAAGAGAAAAAATTGATGAATAAAAATATGAGAAATAGTTTGATTATTAATTCACCTAAATTTTTTTGTCATAATCGATTATGTTTATTCAAATGTGATTACTGTTAAATTTCTTAGCTGATTTGCGTGGAAATAAGAATATGTTATATTTTTATTTTATTTTCCTTCTCATATATTCTTATAGAATCAAACAACTCCGCTTTTTATTTCTCACCCATTTCCTTTTTCACTTCCTTGTTTCTTCATAATTTATACTCTACCAAAATAAACGTTAAGGTTACTATCAGTTTAAAATGATAAAAGGTGAAAGGTTTCATGTGAACTGTTGTGATTATCTTGGGATTATTTTTAAACTAACGAAAAAATCCTAGGTCAAGGAAATGATGAAATCTGGTGAAGAGAGAAAATCAATTGTAAAAGGGCAGTATTATTTTCTATATGTAGAATTTTTATTCAACGTGGCATAGGTTCATGAAACATGCTTTAAATGATGCTTTACTACTTACTATAAATAGACACTCCCACTCTTTAAAGTTCAGCATCTCATCGATGACATCCAGATAAGAAGGATGCGTATCTCCGTTTGAACCGTTTGACCAATCGTGCTTTCATTTGAATTGAAAAAATCAGCAAGGCTTTCAAGAAAAAGAAAACACTCACTTATCACACTTTCTTTTTAACCACATCAATTAGAGTCTTTGATATTGTGGTAGGAGGATTCCAGGGATGGTAAAACGGGTCTAATTTGGCGGGCCGGCTTGTTTGGCCCACAAAAAATGCGGGGTTGAGATTTTGAGCCTATAATCATTAAACGGGTTAGACAATTCGGTCCACAAAAATGTAGGCCAAATATGGGCTAGGACCGGGCCAACAGTCCACCAATAAAAAAATATTTAATAGCTAATTAAATGAGTGTCTTAGAGAGAGAGTGACTAAGAAGGAGTGAGTGATTTTGAATCCTTAACCCTAATACATTTTTATTTGGAACCTAATAATAAGATACACTACATGTACAAATATGTTTTGATTGTATGTATCATTGTGAAACAAATTTCTAAGAATTTGTTAAGACTTAAGAGCTAATTGAAAATCATTATTAGACATGCATTTCCTATTTGTTTTTGCTTCTATTAGACATGTATTTTATATTAAAAATCATTGTTATAGGATTAAGTCAGTACATTATTAATTTTTAGCATAAATAATTACATTTGAATTTTTTTAATAATTTTTAATTTTTTTTTATTTTTTAAGTGGGCTGGTCCACTAACCCACTTTAAAGTGGGGCGGGTTAGTATTTTCAGCTCACTTTGCAAAAGTAGATCAACCCGACCCAGCCTACATTTTAGTGAATTGAGCCAATCCGGCCCATTTTTTGGTGGGATGACCCGCTTTACAATCCCTAATTTCAAGGTACCTCAAGCCTACATCACATGGGAATCAAAATTAGATCCTACTATATAATATATGTCAAATTATTCAACCTATTGACTACTTTTAAACAAATTTGTTATTTGTTTTTTAACCTATTTTATTCCATTCATTATATAGAAAAAAACATTTTTATATAATTAAAATTTATTTAAAATAAATATCTTTAAAAGTATAAATGTTTAAAATGTATAATTAATGATTTAGATTGTGATATAAGATTATTTTTAATTAATAACAATTTCATCAAAAAAATTATTAAAATTTAACTTAGTGAAAAAATTAAATAAAATAAACCATACAAATTCAATTGAAATTTGCTTTTATTACACCTGATTCTTCTTTATTTTTTCAAATTACTTTAAGTGTTTTTAGGGGGATCTGTGGTACTCTTTATGCTTAAGAGAGTGAGTTGGTGGATTTAGCTTAAGAAAGGTGTCGATGTAACAAAAGTCAAAAGATTAAGGAATTTTTTTGTAGGATTAAAAAATAAATGGGTATCTGATTGTTTAAGTATGTATATTGAGGATTTGAGGCTAATCTGCATTGTTGATTCATTTTGAACACATGCATACAATTGTCTTCTCACATTTTACAAAGCGTGTTAATACTTCATACTTATTGACCAATTGTGTCATTGTGCACGTTGAGCAATGCAATCAAACTCCATGATTCCTTTCCTCTCCTCACTTTTTTAGCTACCTGTGTCGGTGTCTCTTCTCCACCGTTCAGCTTCGTTGGTGAGCTTCACCAATCAGGAATGCCAAAGTTGTTGGTGCCAAATATGAAAGCGGCAACACAAACTCGACGAGCTTGGCCAAGCCAAACTCCAAAAGTGAAAACACCTTTGTTTAGTGAACATGGTTGCATATTGATCCAGCCATCCAGGTCTAAACACTTAACCACCACCTGACAATGAATAAGCAATTAATGCAGGTAGATTTTACCCCTTCGAATCTCTAAACTCCTCACTATTTCTTTCCCTTTGTACACAAAAATCAAACCTTTACAACTTCTCTTGATTGTCGCCAAAGCACACTGAAGGGTCACACATTAAACCCGTTTACACCCACCCGATTAACCCGCGAGGTCAAACGATTGGAATCAATTGAGAAATAACAGGGCTCGGTTTGAGTCGAATGATTTTTTTATTTTTTACCCAAATCTGACCGATACTCGACCCTAACAGATAGACATTTACAAGTAATATTAGTATAGATAAATAGATAATTCCTATTATGTAAAGAAATTTACTAACAAATGCATAAAGTATTAATTAAAGAAAAGAGATGAGATATTTTAAACAAAAACACTTATTTGATATCCTAAATTTAAGAATTTAGAAGTATTTAACATTTTCAATATTTTAAAATACTTATACGATATTTATGTTATAAAAAATGTATATTTCTACTTATGTGTTGTTTTAAAATTTTAAAAGAACATTAGTTATTATTTTCTCAATTATATCATTGTCCTTATCCATATCAAGAAAGAGAAAATAACAATAAGATAAGATATTAGAATAATAAATAAGAGAAATAAAAATATAATAA
>PYAF01004425.1:671272-688615 GCA_007407185.1 Glycine tomentella | reverse complement strand
TTTTGACTTTTTTCTGTTAAGTTTTTTAATCTTTAAATAAAAGTTTAACTATTCAAGATTCTTAAATTTTTTAAAAGTTCAAATTTTAGTTCCTAAAAATTCATTAAATAATTTAAATAATAAATATTTTTTTATTCAAGGATTAAAATTTGAATTTTTTTAAAAAATTAAGAATTTTTACCTGTTGACTTTTTAAAAGGACTAAAAAGTTTAATGTAAAAAATTGAAGAGTTTAATTTTATATGACGTAAGAATAAAAGAGTTTCATACTGACATTTAATAAGTTGTTGTGTAATTAATAAATTTGAAATGTCATTGTATTTGTTATCGTGGTCAAATTTATTAGACGAAGAGTAAACATAACTTGCCGACAATGTAAACAAGTTTTTTTAAAAAACAAATTTCCTGCCAAAAAAAAAAAACTCGCGTCATTGTATTGAAATTGAAATTATACTCTCTTCTTTGACTAAAATGTACCATTTATTAAAAACCTTATAAATTAATTAATGTTTAAGTGTGATAATAATAAATGAAAGTATTTTTAATAAAGAACAATTAATACTATTTTAATAGTTTAAAGTAACAAATATTTTGAAATTAAAACTCCTAAGTCCTAACAACTATACATAATTTGACACGAATAAAGTAAAAACGGAACTACATTTAATTAAATTATTTTTATTTCTGTATTTTTTTTATCTTTTATTAAAATACTGAAAATATCACCTCCCATAATGTTCTCATGTCATTGAGTAAAAATATAAAAGGGATAAAAGTTAGAAAATAGCTATATTACTTTCTTAATTTTATAAAGGGATAAAATAATTAAGAGAAAACAAATTTTTCTTAAGCGATATACATTTTTTTTTATTGCATTGCATAAAATGATATAAGCTTTCGGGAAAAGAATATTTAATGACACTGACGTGTTATTTCAAATCCACATAAGTTGACATATTCTTTGTTAGCTACGTCAGCGATACCACTAACGTCATTAGTAGTTAGGGATAAAAATAGATTTTTTTTAAAAGAAAATTATAGGGACTAATTTTATTTTTATTTTGAGAAACCAATAGTAACTTAACTTTAAAAAAATGATCATTTCATATAGAGGGTGTGAGTAATTTGTCATAGCTTCGTTCTTAGTTGAGTTTTTACATAATACATATTTACATGATAACAACAAAGTGGTAATGAATGTGATTGACGATTTTAATTAGTTCTCTTTTTCTTAATTTGTCATTTTTATTGGATCACAAGTGTTAATATGAAATTTATATTAGATAAAAATAGATAAATTGAAAAATATATAAATGAGAAAGATTTGTAAACCTAATGCATTTCAAATTTTAGGTTGAATATAAGATTAAGTTCATTTATGTGTTTCACTTGTGGTCAATTGGTAAACATGAGAGACACAAATTTGACTTGAGGGAAATAAAGTTAAAATGGAATGATAGTTTTACAGTTTTACATAAGTGATTATCTAAGTTAGTGGAAACAGTAAAGTGGGGATGAAGACATGAGGGAGAGAGTAAAAAGAGATATATGAATATTTTTTTATCTTTTGAATACTTTATATTTGAGATATAAAAAAGCTTATCTAGGGATTTTTTGGTAACAAAAATGGAAGTTTTTGTTCCTTCTATCTTCATTTACGTTATGTTATTATTGTTCAAGATTTTTTTTTCAAATCAAATATATAATAATTGTAATTTTCCTGTCTAATATTATATTTTTTTTAACAAATCAAACTCATCTTGTGAGTGAAAAATTCTCTCCCCAACATATACTTTTAAAACCATCATATCTTACTGTGAATATCGTAGACAATGTCACTAGAGTGCCATCGATCACTTGAGAACCGGGGGCTACCAAGGTAAAATATTATCAACAATTTTTTTTTTAATAATCTGCACATATATATTAATATTAATAATGGGAATTCAGAAGTGTTACGTTAAAAATTCATGTGACGACGCAGGAATTAAACTTTGCTTGATCTTGCAAGTTGCAACCAATTAGTGAACCAAAAATATTTAAAAGTGAACTTTAGGGTATGAGGAAAGAGTATGATTTCTTGACGCTTCGAAAGGCATGAATTAGGGGTGTATTATTTAGATTTGACCCTAGTTTTGTGGATCTATCAATCTCCATTGGATACATTATACATATTTTTAAGAGATATAAATTTTTTCTAGTGGTTGGTGAAGGAAAAAAAGAAAAAAGAAGTCACATGTTCGAATTAATAAATTAATATTTGTCGGGAAAAAATATTATACATATTTTCCAATTTCGATGGGTGCAATTTAAAATTTATTTATTTTGTTGTTATAATCTTTAGAGAGATATCTGTATAGTAATTTGGATGTAACACAACAATACCAAACCTAATCTTCAAATTTCAATATGTTTTTCTGCAAATGGTTTGCAAGTAAAATCTAAAGAGGGGAATTTGACCTGTAATCTTCAGCAGCGGAAAGACATGACAGACAAGAAGCTCAATTTTCGCCAGGCATAAAGAGAATATAGGGTAGGTAAACATCTTCCTAGAGTTTGGATGGTGAATAGTGTCACTCATGGATAAGAAGTCTATGAAGGCATGTGCTATAAAAGGATGGGCGGAGATTGCAAATTGAGACTTATAATGGGTTAGTTTTGTTGAAGTAAATATTTATTTTAATAAGTATTTTTTTTTATTTTTTAGTGGGTTTATCTAAATTATTTTTGTTTAAAAAAATAATTTTTCCTTATTTTATGAAGCTACTTATATGTGTTTCTTAAAAGAAAAACATATATCTAAAAAATATTTATTTTAAAATTATTTTTTTCAGTTTAAACAAACTTATCATGTATTCTCACAAGGCATATAGATCAATTAATTTAACAGAGAAGTTGATAAAAAAAATTAAACAAGAGTGGATTGATTATTATAAATTTTATACCTATTTTTTATTTTCCTACATATTCAAACATTAATTCCGTTTTGTAAAATCACAAAAGTATCCTCCTCATTCCTAAATGGTTAATTCACGGAGTCTAGAATTTTATTGGTTTTCACTCCTTCTAAATTGTACTGCTATACGTGCAACAAACCTTCTAACGTTGCAGTGCTAGCGTGCAACAAAGAAAACTAAGAGCATCTCCACTCATAAACTTAATTTGAGTGCTTAAACTTATTTTTTTGGATTCCACATTTATATTGTGCCTTCAAAAAATATGTATGGGGTCTTGCTCCTCAGTAAGCCGACCTGAGTTCGGGAGAGTCACCTCGACAGAGATTAGAGGACAACACCCTTAGAATTTTTCTCGAGGTCCAATATTGTTATTAACTTTGTATTTTATTATTTGTAGTTTGAGTTTGGGTCCATAAATAACTAAAGTAATTAAGGTTTTTAAGTCTATATATTTTCTTGTAATTTGAGTATATTATACGAGTGTGTGAAGGAAATATAATAAATAGCTGAACGTAATCCACGTTGGATAAATCATGACAAATTCTGTGTATTTTTTTCTTTCCCTTTCTTTTTTTTTCTTATTTTTATTGTTGTGTGATTACTTAATTCCCAACACCACATGTAAATGGTACTTGTCAAGAATGATTCTTGCACATAAGAATTTATGTTAAGAACTAGTGATAACGATGCTCTAATACCCAATCTGAGGGGTACTGGTAATATATTTTCATGGGATGTTTTTTTCTTCTGTGTATTGATTTGTTTAAAACATGAAACGTACTGATAATACTAATACATTACCAAATATCATCAGCAAACAAATAAATATAAAAAAAATCAAATTGTACATATACATAAAGATATAATCTACTTGCTCTTGGAATAAGTCATGTTTAACTTACTTTTTAGATATTAAATTTCATTTATTTAACTGTTGATTTGAGAGTTCACGTTAAGTAAATTAAATATACAAATTTCATATACTTTATAAATTATTTGAAATTTTAGAAATCAAATTTATTTTAAGGTATAATATACTTTTAAAAAGTATATGTAAATGTTGACTTTAGGACATACACATGAATATGTAATTTATCCAAATAATATTGGTTATCTATGGATTGTGTATATTAATTGTTTATATCAATTGTTGTGTAAATGTTTTACCTTAAATCAAAATCTTGAGTTTGATCATTGAGTATGCAATTGCATGAAATATTTATCTTACTTAAATAAAATTGTTTGAAGAATACACGTGATTTATACTAAATAAGATTAATCAATCTTGGTATCGAGAATAATTGCCAAACAATATTTTTTTTTTGTAAAATATATATAAAAAACTACTTATGGTAATAATATTTCTGAAAACTTGAGACAAAAAATATAAGTATAGTAACATTAACCCAAACAGATCTTAATATGACAAAATGGGCAGCAGAAAGAGAATGAATTACACAAAAGATCCATTACATTATTCATCTCAAATAGAAGCTGCTTCTTTTATATAATGATCTAAATAATAATTAGCTTGACATTTATAGAAACACCTCGTCCAGACGAGCCCATGCTAAAGAATTTTTTTTGCTGGTTTTCTAAATGTGGCACTTTCGATTACTATTGCGAAGTCAATGAGAGAAAATAGAAATTAAGAGGGACAGTAACGTTGTCTGCTGTTTGATCAAATCTTTATAGCAATTGAACTGTTGTGCCTAAGCGAAAAAAGAACAATTAAAGTTCAAGAGAGCGATTGCCTAACCATTCTATCCGAATCATCAATTGCACCATTCTTTCTTAAAAAAAAAAAAGAAGCAAAATGAACCATTGCATCATGTTTCATAGCCATTCGTATCTAGAAACGGATCCACAGGCATGTCTAAAGTATAGTCCCTCGATCATCAAAAGATAATTGGATGTGATTTTATAAGATAAAGCGAGTAATATAATTTCAAATAAAAAAAATTTAAAATTATGTCATGAAAATATTGTTTCAATGCCGTTTATTCGAAGTTCAAACGCATCTTAGAGAGAGGCACTCCAAACTTCTTTCATATATAACAAATTATGAATTCAGCTTATTGAAAGAGGTTTTAAATTTTGTTACAATATTAACAAAAGTTTCTCCACAATATACGGTGTCTTTTAAATTAAAATATAGTTTATAATGATTTATTAGTTTATTAAGATTGCCAAAGTACAATCCTTTTATTCTTTTTTGCTTAGGTAGGATTCAACATATGCTGGCTCTGTCGATTAGTTGTATTATGTGAAATGATATGGAATAATTGTTGAGAAACATGATACGAATTACAGGCCAAATAGAGTTATGAATAAATAAAATGGAGAAATCTAAGATTGATAAAATTAGAATCCTTGGGTGGCTTCTATATAGTGGAGTAAAGAAATGATCTTTTGCTAATCACATGTGTGCCAACTAAGTGCTATTTAACCTCTCCAACTAATCACAATGTTGTAATTGTAGATTCCCATTCACATATGTATACAAATAACCCAAAGTAATTATATATATATATATATATATATATATATATATATATAGTTGTAGTCCAATCACACTTTAATTGCGGTTTAATTATAAATTAAATTAATTGAAGTGTGATTAAGTGGTTTCACAAGTTTAATCTCCACTTTGAATTTTAAAACATCGGACAAATGACTCTATGCAATATATGCATATATTGTTGATCAGTCATCAGTACTAGTGCAAGTTTATGTACGTGAAATAGATATATAACCAATATGCACGCGCAGCCAGCCTGATTCGAAGAAAAATCATGTACCTTCTCTTCTTTTCCTTTGAATGAATGGGGCTTAAGCCTCAAAGAAACAAACTAGAACCCGTGGTAACAAGGTTGAGTTGAAATCAGCTAATACAGCGAAATAAAATAAAAGATGGAACAAACTCAAAAATTCAGTTGCTCCTGAAGCTGTAACCCGTATGTACCAAGCAAGTCAGTGGGTTGGTTTCCCTCCCTCAATGTCTAAGACCAAGTGTACACACCTTCGTTTAGACCAAACTCCTTTATATCATGCACCAAACTGGAACGTGGGTGTCAAGCAATCCTTGGCTAACAATATCGCCCATAATTCAGCACTGATTACAAAATAATTCCCAATATTAGCCAAGAATGACAAAATAACATTTCCCATATGGTCACGAAGTAAGCCACCAGCAGCGGCTATAGAACCACTCTTGGAACCATCACAATTAAGCTTAAAATGGTCAAAGGGAGGGTGCTTCCAAAAAAATATTGTGATGATTATTATCTTCAAGACAACCATTCACTGCAGGCAAAAGCTTGTTAAACTGCAATATACTGTTTGAGATAGCATCTACCTGCTGTAAAATAAGACGCATCAGCACAGTAGGATGAAGTCTCACATTCTCGAACATTCCTTTGTTTCTATTTGTCGTCCAAAACAACCCCAAAAAACAATTATCTCCAATCTCTCCCACCAACTTCAGAGTCATTGCTTAAATTCTTCAACAACCAATCCAAATGAAAGAAATCTGAGTGCATATTTGCCGGCAATGCAAGATACCAAACTGCTCTTGCAATCGGGCAATGCTTGAAAATATGATCCAGACTCTCAATATCAGGTGCCTCAAGTTCCTAGCCTCGTTATACTCTGTATCATATATTCTGTCTTTTTTGAGTTTTTTTTTAATTTGTTTCAAAATATTAATTATTTTCGACACAAAAATGTTAATTATTTTTTATTAGTATAATTTTCATATTTATTAATATTTCATTTTAAAGTTGTGTCTTGATGACTTATTGATCATAAATTATCTCTTTGTATATATAAAGATAAGATTGTGTAAAATATTCTTCCATTTTTATCTATTCATAATTCTTTATTTAAGGACAGTGTGAATTCTATGGATAATGGAGATATATATTTGTTAGTTATTTATTAATATTTCACTTTAATATTTAAATAGATTTATAATTATATTCTAATTTTTGATAAAAATATTTTTATTAAAGAAATTCATTTTCTCTTGTAATTTGTGTAATTAATGATTATTTTAAAATATATTATGTTAAAAACCAAATAAATTAAGATAGAGGGAATAACGAACGAGCAATCAAAGTCGTGTCCTCAACTTTTTGCATTTTCTTTTCAAGTAGTTGGTATAATTAAATGAACGTCCAATGTTTTGTTGTGGATAAATAAGGGCAGATTAGGGCGGCAGCTTTTAAGGGTGGATTTAGGGCTCATTGAATGCATTAGAGAAACAAGATCGATCATGAACCTGAGTTGGGCTATAGGTCGCATCGCATGGCAGTATTCACTCCCATAAAAATTCCTCTTTCATTACTCATATTTAATCTTAGGTATGTCCCAGTATCTATTTATCAGTAGATTATATTCGGGAACTCTGACAACAGATATGCATCTAGTTTGACGATTCTTTTAACTCAAATAAAGTAACATACATTTATTTTCTATTTTATTTTATTTTCTATCACATTATTTATTATTTATTAAGTTATATCTATTACTTTTCTCTTATTTTCCACTCATACACCCTATTTTTGAAGTATACATTAAGAATTTTCTAAAAGAAAAAATAAGCCAAGATATCTGAACTAATCTACAATGGCAAAGATGATTCAGGAAAAGAATACTTAATTGTTCCTTCAATTTAGATTTCTTCATTTTGAAAGAATTAATTTTTTTTATAATGAATGACCAATTCTTTTTCAAGGAGGACATTTCACTATGAACAGACATCTAACTTATATGTTAATGATTTTCTAATAAAATAAAATTACTTGCAGATTAAATTAACACTAATATTAAATATATTTATTTTAATTAGAAAATAATATTATCTGAATAAAAATAAAGAACAATATTAAAACACATATGATATATATACATTGTTAGACACAAATACTTTTTCTTCATAAATTTGAAAAATCTTTGTTTATATTTTATACATGTTTTACTCTAACAAAACTCACCTCTTTGCCATGCCCAAATGGGGCCTTGGTTAGTTGGTTTCCTCTTAATTTTTTAAGCTTTAAGTTTTTAAATTAAAATAAAGTATTTTAAACTTGGCTCCTATTAAATGCACTTTCTTTTTTCTTTTTTGGCTTTGGGCACCCACAAAACGTTCGCTCGAGCATGTGATAACTGGGGTGTTTATGGGTACGAGTCACTTGTGAATCCAAATTGATATGAACCGATCTGAATAGTTTGAATTGAGTCATTTATATATTTGGGTCAAAACTGAACTGAATCGATCAAAATCATTCATGTACAGGTTGTATCACAGGTTTAGATTTACAGATCCGTTGACTCGATGACCTGATCCTTGAACCCATAATAATATAAAATTTATTATTTATATATATATATTAAAAATTAAAAAATAATTTGACAATAAAAAAAGATGTAGTATTGTAAATGTTTAAGATTACAATAAAAAATAGGATAGAATATTTTTAAAATTGCATTGCATAATATAATAGAATATCTTTAAGATTGCATTGGATAATATGATATAATATATTTAGGATTGCATTCAAAAATTTGTTAAAATCATATCTTTAAATTAGTATAAATAGGAACATATTTTTGGTGTTCATGTATGCATTCTATTCCAAATAATATTAGAGTTTTAGAGAGTTTATGTTTGCATCATTAAGAGAATTGTTGTGAGATCATATAGAAACGTTTTACAAGTCTGATTCTTCAACTCTCTATCAGAATTTAAAGGTACTTATTCGCTTAAGGAATAGAAGCGTAAAAGTAACTATTTTATTGTATTTTTCTTCCTGACTTTAGAAAAGGTCGCAGCTGGAAAACTGCGATACTAGTTTTGTCTCTATTCTTGATGAATTGAGATGTACGACTTTTGACTGGGAAACAAGGATATCAGTCTGTCTCTATTCTTGGTGAATTGAGACTAGAGTTTTTTCTAGGAAACAAGTATACCAGATGGGATAATTGTTATTTAAGGGTAAACTAAAAAACTAGGATACTAGGAACTCTTGTACACAAAATTATCATAGTGGAGTTGTCCATTGGATTGATTATCCAATTTGGACATCGTGATTTTTTATCCAATTGAATTTTTCACGTTAAAATTGATTGTGTCTTATTTATCTCTTATCTCTATATTATTGCTTTGAGTTTGATTTTAAATTATTAATTATTTTATAAAACTCAATTCACCCCTTCTTGAGTTCATATGGGACCAACACAATATTCATATGTTATAAAAGTTTTAATAGCAGATTTTTATAATTAAAAAAATTCTCGATTGCTTCCGAAAATTGAACCAAATGAAATAATTTTCAATATTAAAAAAGTTCTCAACTGACTTAAATTGACCATCCACAATTTTATTAAAAAAACTTTCAGGTATATTGTTATTTGTTTAACCTTTTTTTCATATTTTGTTTATCATGTTTATAATATTAATGAATCATATTTTGTTTATTTGTTTGTTTTAGCAAATCTAGTTGCAAAAAAATTGGTTATAACAAAACTTGGTTGGTAAAAAACAGTTGTGATTCAGACTATTATAATAAATCTTGTTCAAAAATATTTTGTTTTAATTTATATTATAAGTCTATTTTAAAATATTATGTTGATGATATTAAATGAATTAATTTTACTACTTTCATACATTTGATAATATTCTATTAATTGTATGGGATATTTGAAAGAATCATGATATAAAATAGTAGTTTTTTTAAAAAATTAAATTGGTAACTCGGTGATCCGAACCGAATCGAATCGTTCATGAACAGGTTAGGTTGGGTTTCAATTTTTTTTTTTTGAAAATTGAACCGAAACAAACCGATCAAATTTGATTGGATTGAATCATAAATTTGATCAAAATCGATCCGAACCTACCCGCAAATACAACTAGTGATAACTTAGTATCCAATTAGTAAACCCAAAATAGGGCATTCTGTCGTAGTACATGTTTTAATATTTTTTTTGGGTACAGTATGTTTTAATATAAAATTTTTATTATTAAGATTAATTTAAATGTATGTCTTAATTATGTTTACTAATTTAAAATTATGTATCTATTTGTTTTAAAATTATGTGAAATTGATTTTAATAGAATTAATTTTAATGATTAAACATTATAAATTAATTTTAGTGAAATATTTTATATTAGAATATGCAGATTACTTTTTGGTGCAAAATAAATAAATTATAATTTTATTCGACATTAAAATAAATGCATCCTTAATTAGACCCTTTTCCTACCACTAGTCATAACTCTTCATGTTTACATGTTTGATAGTGATCTTTTTAAAGTCAATCTTACGTGAGAAATGTGAAGATTTTAGATATGAATCTATCAAATTTTTGTGAGAAAATGTGTCCTTTAAATCAATGTCAAAACAGGCATGGCCTACTAGTTTTTAACTTGGTATTAATTAGTATGCTAACCACGTTTGTTTATTTGTCTCAGGCTCTCAGCCATGTTTATTTTTTTATTTATATTTATCAATAGCGCCATGTTTGTTTCGATACTAAGTCGAATTATGGTTACAAAAATTTGCAACTCATTTATTCGAGAGATTGAACTGACTCGTTCCTTCCAAACATCCCACTGCAAGGGTGAGTCGTGCTCAGCATAAGGGTGTTGGGTGTGTAAGTGCTTATGTTGTGTTGTGTTGTTGACCTTTGGAATTGGAAGTGGGAATGGCCATGAATAATGGCGAGGGAAGCGATGGTGGGGCATTGCAGAGGGTGCTTTACATGTGGGGTTACCTTCCCGAAGCTCTGCCGCAGAGGACGTCGGTTGCCGTTAGGGTTCCGTCGGGTGATTATTCTTGGAATGATGTTAGCGGTGGCGGTTGTGGATTCGCTATTTCTATATCAGGTGCCTTACCTTTGTCACTGTTCTTTTTTATTTTGTTTGATGCTAATGACAAGCATTCCTCTCAAGGTAATGATTAATTTCAGACATGTTTGTTTGTTATTTATACGTTATACTATCTTATTATTATTTTATAAACAACTTGTTTTGATAATCATTTGGCAAAAAAACATCACATTGAGTGAATCGAGTTTTCAATTAACGTTTAATGTTGTGGAAGTAATGTGGATTGAATTTGGTTTCAGGGTTCGTGTATGAGAAAAATAATTTGACATCAGAGTGTAGCTCGTGAATTATATGTTTTATATTGCTTGATGTGTGTTTTGAGTTTTATTAGAGATATGCATGACTTCATGTAATGATCTTTTGGAATTTGTAATAACGTTATCTGAATGCAACATGCGTGTTTGGTTGAGGGGTTAATATTCTTGAGCCTTGTGGAATACAGTTGCATGGTTGTGGAGTGTTTCTTTTCAAATTATGCAGGATGTGGGAGTAGTGATGTTTCCATCACTGAGCTCTGCAAACTTTAGGCTTGATTTGCTATAGATTATCATGTTTATTGATAGATATTACCAAATGGATGGTTAAGTTGGATTTACCATGCCTATAATGATATGATAAGTAGACTAATTAAAGCTGCATGCAATTATTTATTGTGGTTGTGAGTTGAGTGAACAGATAGCTACTAAAGTTTATGTTTTTGTTTTTTTATTCCTCATATATGCCTTTATTTTTCATGATCTTGACATTAAGATTGAATTGATGAAACAAGGTATTAGATGAAAAGATTCATATTTTAATTTCAGTTGATAATCTTCACCTGAAATTATGTCTTTGCAAATTCTATGTGGATGTTGGCTAAGGTGGCTATTCACATCCACTTGTTTAGCATATATATGCCTTCATGCTTGTAGAGAAGTATACTGGACCTATTTTTTTCTTTCATGAATAACTCTAAAGTCTAAATTCCCTTGGCTTTGTATGAGAATGCACTGATACCCCCATTTAATTCAAAATTTATGTGAACCTTTTAATGTTTATTTAAAATCGCAGCTAACACTAAACAAGGCATTAGCTTCTCATTCTGATTTTGTTCCTTGCTTCTGTTAAATTCTATCAATTTTGAAACTATTTTTTTTTTCAGTTTATATACTGCTATTCTGCTTAACAGTGCTATGACCCACTTTGGTATTTAGAGTTTGATCGGTATTATTGGCTTAAAGGTGAAAAATTTAGTTCAAGACACATTAACGAAAAGATAAGGCTATAAGCCTATAACCACTTTTTATGAAAGACCATATTTCAAAACAAAATGTCCTGAACATTGCTTGTGGTTATGAAATGGAATATGCATGAATTTGATTCTAAAAAATGAGTCCTAAAAGAGGCAAAGAGTTGACAATTGTACTAGTTAAGATAAATTTCTGCCTGTTCTTTTGAAATTTTTAGATGTCTTTCTTATAATTAATTACTGCTTAAAGCAGGTTTCGAAAGGATAAAGAGTCAGAAGAAACGGGAAAATGAGTCTTCAAGCACACACAAGAGTTGACAATTGCACTGGCAAGAGGTAAGTTCTTTGTGTTATTTTAGGATTTTGACGTCTTGATTAAAATTAATTATGTGCGTATTGCCATAATAAGTGGTTAGTGAATTATAATTTTCTATAGATCTTTTGTTTAATTCTTATACTTCTTTTTAAAATCATTTCTTGAATTTATTTATTTTTAATATCATTAGTTTGTTATTACTTATTACTTAATTGATAGTGAACAGTGTCTCTATACTTGTCTTAATTCAAGCTTGATTCTATATATTTTGGTTTCCGAATCATGTCTCTGGTTGCAGTTTCCTAGTTTTCTTCAATATAAGTCATTATTTATTATAAGACTTGGGTTGACCATGGCAATACATTCAATTTTATTGCTATTCTTATTTAGTCACTAATTATGAAATGTATCGTGATTCTGGTATACTGAAATTCCTGGCATGGGAGGGGATGCTTACTCCATGTAAAGATTGGATAGTAGTATCAGATTATTATACTTGCACAGATTTAAGTTAGCTTCATTAATTATAGGATTCATAAAGTTGGGGACCTTCCATTCAATCAAGGTCTATTACTGCAATTGCAATTTAAACTGTTAAGTGCAATATGATCTCATGCCCTGCATTATTGGCAGGCTCCGAGCCAAAGTGGTGGAAGATGGCATTATAGTTCTAATAATCCAAAGTCTAGTACATATGCTGCTGGTAGTGATTTATATGGCAATGTGTTGAGATTTTGTTTTCTGCATTAAAATTAGCATCATGAAATTCTTGTAAA
This sequence comes from Glycine tomentella, assembly GCA_007407185.1. NCBI lineage: Eukaryota > Viridiplantae > Streptophyta > Magnoliopsida > Fabales > Fabaceae > Glycine > Glycine tomentella. Next base: position 675,447 of record PYAF01004425.1, on the reverse strand, counting down.
CATTCTAAGGCTACATTTCTCCAAGTGGCTACATTCTAAGTCATAGGTTATTATGGCCACATATTTGAAGCATAGAATAAAACCAAGGATGGGTCCTTTGAGGTATGAATGTTTTGAATCTTCTAACTAGATACTGTAGGAGTGATTGATTATTACACATTTGTTGCTGCCATTGCCTCAAGCTACCCAAATCTTGAATTGCTTGATCTCAATGGGTATGTATCTGTATCCATTCTAATTGCAATAAAATTATGGATTGTGGCTTGTGGTACAATGAAATATATGAAATTATCCACACAGATTTCATGATTGATTAATGTTGACTTTAGATACAACTACAACATGATTGAAATTTTTATTTATCTCTGAATGATGAACTGCTGAACCAGATTTTTTTTTTTTTTTGCCAGAGGTGTTGTATTTCTGGTGCATTTTATTCTCTCATTTTATCCTAGTGTTGTGCCTATTACCACAGCTCAGGTGAATCTTGTTTCGGGTCCTTTGAAATCTTGTTTAGTTATTTAATAAATTAAATCTGACTTGTGCATTCTCTTTAAGCATAAATGCCTTCCTAGCATGTATCCAATATTCCATCTTAAACCTTTATTTTTATTAGACTTGCAAACTTCAGCCACAACAAGTGCATATATCATATTGTCCTATGTGCTTCATCATTTCTCAAGAGCTGATTTGCTTCATATATATTCCATAAACTTTAGCCATGATAGCAGAGAATTGTCGTTTTCTGCTATATATTGCCCAACATTTGCATAAAATCACAAATCATACCATCTTGGGAACCACCTTAAAACACTCCAATGGCCTAGAAAGTTGATATCTTTTAAAAAATAAATGAGAGAAGGGCAATCCCTCATTTTTAAAAACTAGTATTCTTAAGAGCAAAGAGTCTGGCGGAAAAAAAAGTAACGATATCCCTACTTAGTTCTTTAAGTATGGAAATTATATTTAAGAAGTATCCGATTTTTGTCTATTTTATGCTTACCTTCCTCCTTGTCTTAAATGCTCTTTTTGTTCAGCAAATTATAGCTTGCAATATAAGTACCTTGAACTTGCTTATTGTTATTGTTCCGTGCATATGAAAGTCTGAAACTATTCTTTGAAAAGAATAATTTCTCATATAACTGTTAAATTTGCTGTGCACAATGCATCATGACTGACATTTCTTTCTGTCATCATTGTACTGAATCATTTACATCCTCTGGTAGAAAACATATTCGAAAGTAGGAATGTTACCCAATCTGTTCCTGCCAAAAAGAAACGAGACCTTGGAGAAAAAGAACAAAGAAAAAATGGCAGCAATGATGCTGATAAGTATTCTATGTTTTCTTCAATAACTTTGGCTTCAGAAAAGGACATAGAAGAGTTAGGTATGTTGAAGGAGCAGGTAGAGGAAATTCAGAGGAAATTGTTGGAGAACGATGAATTTTTAAAGTCAGCAGAAAACTCAAGAGACCAGATGAATGCTTTTAATTCAAAACTTGATGAACTTAAACACCAGGCTTTAGAAAAGGAATCTTTACTATGATTTATACTCCATAGTAGCTCTCTGATGCTAAGGTATTGATCAGCTTCCATTTTTTTAATTAATAAATAATTTTGCCCAAGTACTATCTTAATCATTTGCAATGTGAACAGAGTTCATCTCTTAGAATTATGGTACCTATTCACTTAATACTTACACTTCATATATCGCTTGAACATGATAGGCCTGGCTTTTTGAGTTTCTGAGGATGATTTGGCTTAATATTGTCTATTTTCTTTTATAACTTGACTTTGTAGGGTATGTGTCTGGACTGCACTGCTGCTATTCTTGTTTGTCCTTCTTCTCACTGCATTAAGAAGCAGAAAGGCAAGGTCATGGCGTTATGGTACTGGTAAGTCTATGGACTTACACTGGTAAGAGTTCTCTGTCATTTCTGTGTCCAGGGTTCAAACTCGTTTTAGTCTATCATACTTCAGGGATGCATTATCTTTCTCAATGGACTCTAATGTTATCATCAGTGCATTATGATCAGCCTCTGCATGAGCCAATTGTCTTTTCAGATCTTCAATCAAATTTTCTTTAGCAATAATAGATTTATTAAGATGAGAACTTTCAACCCCAGATTTTAGTGAGAAACTGGTAAAATTAAGTGACATCATCATGTGGTGCACCCATTTCCAATGGACTCTAATTCTTCACTGTTGTCTTTCCCCACCTTCTTTTCTACAAACTTTCTTAATCCTAATACTGAGTTTGATTTTGCATGTTAAAGTATGTTTCTGAATTCTGATTAAGTTTTTGGCATTGTGATGGAGTATTGCGGTGGTGGTAGTGTTGCTAATTTGATGAGCGTGACTGATGAGCCACTTGATGAGGGTCAAATAGCATATATCTGTAGAGAAGCACTGAAGGTATAGTCTATTTACTTTGTTGGCACTGGTTGTTTGACTTCTACCAAGGTTCTCAGCTTAAGTCTTATTCATTTCTCATGATAGAGTGCGGAGAGCCAAATACTTCAGTAGAATTGTTTGAACCAAGTTTTCTGCTGTCTGTATGTTATTTTTGTTTATGCTTTTCCTAATAGTTACCTAAATTATGTGTAGGGTCTTGATTATTTGCACTCAATTTTTAAAGTCCATAGAGACATTAAACGTGGGAATATCTTATTAACTGAACAAGGAGATGTCAAGCTAGGTGAGTACAGTAGTTGTACAAGTAGTTACTTTGATGATCGACATATTGTTTCCTTGAATATGAAAACCATAATAGTATATACATTGAATGAGTTGATTCTTTTGTTCTTACCCTCTCAAGTAAAAGTTAAATTCACTCATCTATGTAATAATTTTTCCTTGAATTCTTATTTAGCAAGTAACTAATGATAGTGAAGTCTAGAAATGTGATTGTAAGGATTAGTTGACAGCAACTCTAGGATATTTGTTTTTCTGAATCTAGCTTACTATAGCTACACATGTAGAAGCTGGCTGTACCATTTCCATAAAATCAATCTCATCTTATATTTGATTCTATCTACAGTCTTGCAAATGTTGATCCTATTGACGTGGCTAGAAATATCACAAGATTAAATCCTGAAACAACACTTGGTAAATCATCATATATAAAAGATGAATAAATAGATATGGAGGCTTATCTTGTATGTCTTATTGTTGTTTGTAATAATTGCAGTTGTGGTTGTTTCAAAGACTTTTATAACTGCTGAAACTATGCTGAATGATCAATTTTTTTTTTAAAAAATAACATTCTAAGACGGTTATTTTAAAAACCGTCTTAGAAGGTATCGACTTTCCAGGACACCATTATCAAAGACGGCTTTAATAACCGACGTAGAAAGCGCTTCTTGTAATCGCATGCGTGTATTTTCGACGGAAAAAATTCTTCGAAAATTTCCCATGGGTCATTACCGACGGATTTTTCGGTCGCAAATTTCTGACGGACCAAAAAATCCGTCGGTCAACATTTCCTACGCCCATTTTAGTGACGGATTTTTGTCCGTCGCAATTCCGTCGGTAATTCCGTTTTTGCGACGAAAATTTGCCATTAGCGACAGAAAATTTCCGTCGAAAATTCCTTTTTTTTTGTAGTGTTCCCGTTAATGCACCTTTTATGTTTAAATGATATTCCAAAAAAAATAGAAATATATATTTTTGTCGTATTTTTTTATATTTCTTGTACTTCATCCTTTATCATTTTGATCTTGAACTTAAGAAAGATGTCACGTAAGAAAGTGTTAACATTGATTTTTAAGACTAATTTAATGTATTTTAAACTGATATTTTTTAGTAGAAAATAAAAATATTTATTATTACACTTTATATATTTTAATATAATAAATATTTCTTTTCCTAATTAAAAAACAGTTATTTTAAAATTCTTAAAATCAACCTTATAGTATTTTTAATTTAAAAACTAAAATGACTAATGTTTTAATATTAAAAAAATCATATTAACTATGTTTTTAGTTTTCAATGAAACATTAAATTTTTTTATTTCAAATTAATCTCATATCAATTACATCAATTTATCGATTAAAACTCATATTAACTATGTTTTTATGTTTTTAGTATTGTACGTATCATTTTTCAACCACCATCATTAATCATCTAATAGTTACAAGTAATAAATGAAGTATTCATTAACAAACTTCACAAGA
>PYAF01004425.1:660401-671172 GCA_007407185.1 Glycine tomentella | reverse complement strand
AATTCATAATCATTATTTTATTATTGTTTATTTATTTATTTCTGTAATTAAATTCAATTTTTGAAACAAACAATAGAGAGAGAAAAATAGAAAGAAAAATACTTTTGGAATTTGAAAATATTGTTTGATTAAAAAAAATTAGAAACAAAAGAAAATTCTAAGAAACAAAAATTATCTTCAATTTAAAATTTAAGCCTTTTCCTCATTTTTCATATTCTTTTTTTTTTCATTTGAATAAAACATAAAGGTTATAGTATAACAGAAATAGTGTGTATTTGGCTCTACGTCAAGGATCCATGTATATAGCAAAATCATGTCAAGTTAATAAAAAAATAACTATTAATTATGTTAGAGATTCACATTTTTCAATCCATAACGGGTTCTCAAATATACTATGAAAAAGATTTCCTTGAATACTTTTCTCGAGCAGCAAATTATAAAATGAAAAATTATTCATCCACATCCCATATGTCAATAGATACCTAGTGAGTGAGAGATAAATGCGAGAAAAATATAAATTTTATAAGTAATATGATTTGATATGAAGAAAGAAATATAAAAAAATAAAATATTTATTGGGTGTTTAAAAAATGTATTATTACTCTTATAAAATTTTAGGAAATTGATTTTCTTAACTCATATTCTTGTAAACTAGATAAGCCATTTAATTTTTCACTTTCGTTTCTCTATTGTTGGTTGATGAATAATTCAAATTTTTGTCTATGGTAGTGTTGTTTTTGCAAGAAATAGGAAAATTATGTACCCAAATTGGTCATAGTAAATAGTAATAATGAAAGTGAACAATTTGGTGGATGGAACTTTGAAAGAAGAATTTTGAGTTACTGCCGGAAGGAAGCTGACTTTATTTGCACAGAGTTTATAGTATTATGATACAAATTTGTCAAAAGCGAAATTGATTTCATTAAAAAGAGTCAAATGGAACGTAGGGAATCAAAGTGCTGCATTTACACAGATATTAAATAGTACAATCGATGCAGATCCAAGCCATAAATTTTAATACCCTATTGATGAAACTTTGAATTGAATTCTCAACCCCCCCTCATTGAAATGCATGCGAAGCATTTAGTTGCATACCTACAGATTAGCCTCTAAATATGGAGCCACAGAGAGAGAGGGTTTCTGTTACTTTTCTTTGATTACTCTTACGGAGCAGAGTGCAGCATTCAAACGCCATTAACGGATCCATTTCATGTGCCAACCAAACTCACCAGAAACTTCTCAGCAAAATCAAATGCCTCTGCTATGTAGATTTAAGATACCCAGTTTTAAATCTCCCTCCAATTTCTTCTTACTATAATTATAATTTTTGTTGTAGGACGAGGCTAAATAACATTGGACTTTAATTGAAGTTGCAGTTTTCAATGAGAACCTTCAATGCTCACATTAAACACAGTATGCATCAAAAAATTTGACAGATTCCAAGATCCATCGTTCACGTGACATTAGATTCTCCTCCTTGCAGATATTATTATAGACAACTTAGCCTACGCCTAAAAAATTAATTGCGATTTTAGGTTGCACCAAGTTTTTTAGTACATTGAATTAATGTTGCTCCTGTATAACATGTCAATGTATTTATATGTTCATACGTACATCATTCATACAAAATTCATATCCGCTCTTTGCTATACCAAGGTCGGAAATAGGTATATGCAATTGGGTCTTTTTTTTTTTTTTTTTTAAAGAAAAAAAATATTTTATTTTATTTGTCTTTTAAACATTTTCAAACAAAAATTAAGGTAGTCATTAAGTAACTTGTTCCTGATGATCCAAACATGGTGCACAAAGTAGGTAACTCCGGCATCGGCAGTTTTCGATGAGCAACGAGACCTGTGTTTACATGTACATACACTCTTGGTGTCCAAAGTCAGGGGTGTAGGGGGTAAGTAACGGAGTTAAGATGTGTACCTATTTGCATGAAATGTCTTATATAGTAGCATAAGATAGAGAAAAAGTTGGTTAAATGACAACTCTAGGCCATGTGACAGGTCTAAGATACCTTCAGAACATAACCTAGATTATAGCTCGTTTGTTATAGTTATTTTTATATATAAAAAACATTTTTTTTCTTAAAAAGAAATAGCATTTCAAATAAATGTTTGTTGGTTTTACCTTCAAGCTTACTTAGAGTATTTTCAATAGTCTTCAAGTAAGCAGCCCAATTTATGTAGTTTCAATCTTAAACAACTCAATTCATTTTTTCTTTAATGAAATTTTTTATTAACAAATTGGTTAACTCACAAGTATTTATTTTCTCTCTTTTATATTTAATAGAAAGTTAAACAACTTATAAGTAATAATTGCTTATACAAATCACTTTCTAATTTTAAGCAACTCAAATTTACTTTTTTTTTTAAAGTCGACAAACAATTTAATTTATTAAAATACCAAAATTTGCTTACAACCAAAGGCCATGAAAGGTTAATTAATATTAGTATCCAATGATTGAATATTATTTATTAACCAATGATCCAACTCCTACCGAAAACAAATGGTTTAATAAATGTCAACCACCCTCCCAAATACATCACCTGAGACAGCTACCAATACATGTATTGCCACAATGTCAAGCCATGAAGATGGTCTTCCATGCAAACTTCACGTATCCCCTTCCCCTTTCTTCTTTTTTTACGAGTCAAAGCCTCAAGATTTCCAACCATATATGCCTTCTAATCCATTTCATTATTTCGCTATACAATCTCCAGGACAAACACACCATTGATCAAAAGAATAGCCGAATGATGCATCTAAGTTTTTTAACCACGTCCATATATGAAAAAGTGCTTCCTGTATGACCGAGTTCTTATATTAAAAAAATCCCCTAAAGATAATGTTGTTCCTAGCTTTCCATAGAGATCACACAACTCCAATCCAAACACATACCTATTTATCACTTGCTTTTTTCCTCTCCTTAATAAGTATATGTTGAAAGTAATGCTCTCTAATTGAACTAGCTAGGAAATACTCCTTGCACACCACACCATTTGTAACAGATATGCCACATGTCCAAAGTCAGTTTGCACCAAAACAAAGAGTCAACGAAAGATTCCTCTTCCTCCCTACAAAAAGGGCATAGCCACTCACCCCCATTGTTGTCTACATTCCTTTTTTTTTTAGATTATCACCACTTTGTAACCGATTTCTAAAGAGTATTCACAAAAAATATATGACTTTTGAAGGGACTTTTAACAATCAAATATCACCAAAGAAAGTATTATGAGAATCAATATTATTAAGTTTACTCAAATTCACATGTGACACACAAAAATAATATTTTTTATAAATAATTTTTATCGTGAATATTTTATTTATCAGTGAATATTAGTTATTTTACATATATGATGATGTATGAACATCCTTGAATCGAATCTATGTATTTATAAGTTCATATTATTAATAATTTATGGTTATGATCTATTGCCTTGAGTATAATCTTTGTGCACTGTTAGGTAGCTTCTCAAGTGGCAAAGGATATTGAGTGGTCAAATAGTAGATAATTGAGCTTAACAAACATTAATTGACCCACCATGTTTACTTTGTTTTCTTGATTCTTTATACCAAGGTGAGCATCATAAAGGGCTGAACAAAAACAAATAAGGATTCTTTACCAAATACTATTTTCTACATCAAAATTTACTTTATATGCCCCATAAGGGAGGATTTCACACCATCAAAGCCTAATTTACTCTTTCACTATCATCAATTAATCAATATTCAATGCAACGCACATATGATTATAACAAAGCTTTTGCCATATCTTCAATTTAACAAAAACTCTTTTGAGAAGTCCCTTTTATAATAAACCAACAACAATATGCTTAGGTTTAGGCTACATTCAGTTTAATCAATTAATTTAAAAATATTGGTCATAAAGGTCTTATATAATGAACAGTAATTATGATTACTAATGCACTAGTCTTCACGTAAGACACATATGAAGCTATCCTATTAAAAGCATCGCAAGCTAGTAATTGCCTATCACATTTTTAAACAATTAAAAAACATTTTAATAATTTTGAAATAGATTAGCTTTTCTCCACGTGTTGCTTATTATAATTGACTGAGTATATTTTTCTCTAAGAAAAATATGCTTTAAGTGTGTGGGAAGGAGCTTCAGCTCTAGCTTTGTTTTATCTTAAGTGGTATCTCCTTTCCATTCTTCCATTTTCTCATTATAATTACTCTTTCACTATTGCTTTCAATTTTTTAGCCCCTGGAAACAATAAGCACCCCTCAATTTCATCTTTTTCAACCTCATCTAGGTTTTCAATGGCATTCATAATCATCCTTTCAAGAGGTGTCAAGAGTCTAGTCACTTTCCCCGTTTTTTTTCCTTCCATACCCCTCTAATTCAACAAAAACAAAAAACAATTAAAAGGTTTTTTTTTAAAAAAAGCGAGAATTTTTTTTGTTGACATTATTTTTCAAATAGAGATATAAAAAATTAAATTAAAATGTCCCGATCCACCAAGTCAAGGATAGGCCCAAAGGGTTTGCTCGTAATTGGGCCAGGTTTTGCCATGAACAAGTGGATTGATCTCAATTAAAAGACTTAATTCTTTCAAGATCACGACTCCTTCACTAGAATTTTTGATGTGTGTGGGTGTCATGTATTAAGTACATTAAGGATTAAGGATAGCCCACTTGCTGTTAGGAGACCTTTGATCAGAGTTTCAGATCATGTTTCTGTCTCTACTGATTTTCCTCTGTGATACTTTCGTTTTCCTGATCGAAATTTCCAAAATAAATTTACATTTATTCTATTTTAGTCATTTTTTTTGCTATGAGAAAGTTAAACTGTTGGATACGGGACTTATCAGGATTGGATCAAGATAGACCTAGGCTCAAATTTCAAAAGTTAAAAGTAAAATGCCTTTATATAATTTATTGAAGATAAAATATATAGAAATAAATAAAAATTAGAAATAAAAAATATAATTAAGCCTAAACAAAATTGGCAAAGGGTCATCTCCAATATTTTGATGAGTTTTTTTAGAATAAAAAATAATTTCTTATTTTTTTTGTTGGAGCAAATTCCGTTGATATTGTATCTTTTTTAAGTTTTAACCTAAATATCTTATATAAATAACTCTTCTTCAAAGTTTTTTTTTAAAAAAAAAAATTAATATACTTTTAAGTTTTGGTCACAGTAGATGCCATAAGGCGAGAGACTCACATAGATACCAATTAGGCAATTACCAATGATCATGGAAAATTACCCACGTAACAGTGTATTTTCAGAAATCTAGAAACTTGATGATGACGGGGATGGGTATAGCGTGAAAAGGAAAGACGTGCCACGAAACATTACGGAACTCAAATCGCAGTCGCAGCAAGCAATGGGCAACGCTCAGTCACCTCCTAACAATGATCCTCGATATGTTTCAGCAACCAGGTCCCTCTTCTTCTTCTTCTTCTTCTTCTTCTTCCCACACTTTGTGGCCTAAAATCAATTTCCATAGATTAATCTCTAGAATCATTGTAGAGCCTTTACTCAAAAGGAACTTGAAGACTTAAGGTCTCTGTTCAACAATCTGGCAAATCAATCCCAGAGCAACGGGAGATACATCTCTCCGTCCGTTTTTCAGGTTCTTTTTACAATCCAATGATTAATTTACTAACTTCAATTCATAACCCATTTGTTATTATCCTCTAAAACCCATGTTTTTTTTTTTTTTATTCTTTTGGTTTTTGCTTTGGGGTTGTAGTCATATTTTGGACTTCATGGCCCTCTTGGGGAGAGGATGTTTGATTTAGTTACTCGGGAGCGCAAGGATCAGAGGTTAACCTTTGAAGACCTCGTGGTTGCTAAAGTGAGTTCTTGGTTTTCATCATCGTGTTTTGTTGGTATTGTCCCAAAATTATGACATATTTAACATGGAGTCATGTATCCACTATATATTGGTTTGATTTTCCATGTTGCAGGCTACTTATGAGAAAGGGACAAAAGATGAAATTGAAGAATTCATCTTTCGCTTATTGGATGTATCTGGAGATAATTTTGTAGGGAGGTAGGATGCGGGTCTGATCATACACAAACCTCCATTTTGTGCAAAATAATTAAGCACTGGATCTAGTTTACCAATCTGCTAGTTTGAAGTCATTATCATTCTTCATGGCGAAGTGAAATTTAGTCACTTTATATCTAGATATCTCACGATCCATGGAATTATTCTATAGATACTTTTTTCGGGTACTGGAGTTTCATTTCTTGGATTTGAACATTTTTTATTAATTTGATTGGCTGAACTTTGTGATCCAGTTCTACAAGTGATACTTCTTTAGAAGTAGCCTGGTCGATGTTCTGTTTATGTTTCTAACAAAGGGCAAAGGATTATAATATGTTAGAATTTTTAGTTTATGAATATAGCCATATAGGTTTATTTTGCTTTACTTTCCCCCTTTTGTATTCTTGTGAATATATCTTACATTGGATATGCAGGTCTGATTTGGAAACTGTTATGATTGCCATTTTTAACGATTTATTATCCATAAAAAGTTCTGAGGATAGATCAAGTTCACATCAAGATATTGTCAACATATTTCTGAATGCTGCAAATTTCTCCAAGCATGATGAAGGGGGCACTGAGGAGACTATGTCTTTTGAAGATTTCAGAAGCTGGTGTACTCATCTTCCATCTGTGAGGAAGCTTCTTGGAAGCCTGCTTTTGCCACCTGATTCAGGTATTGCTTCACTTAATTTCCAACATTTTTGTTGTTGACTGAATTTGTTACAAGTTTATCTGAAATATGACATAACAAGATCATGATCATGGAGTTATGAGCAGATGATCCCCGGAATGGTCCGATTTTAAGTTTCATGCTTATCAAACTTTGCCTTTGATTATGATTTTTCCTCCCCCAAATTTTATGTAGTTGGTCCAGAAGTGGGATATAAGAGGAAGAAGCTGTGTTGGGAAGTCAACAACCAATAAGCTTAGTTTAACCTTTCGTGGCATGGGTCAACAATACTACTACGCTCAAGTTCAATGTTAGGCTGTTACTATTAAGTATGTGTTGTATAGCTCAAGCTCAAGTTTAGTGTTAAATAATCTATAGCTACTATATTATCATCTAGATGTAGTGCTAAATAGTATAATTTGTTTCAGAACTTGAAATATTGAAACACCTATAGGTGAAGTAGTTGACACCATTATTAGGAGGATTAACTTTATGTGCCTTCAAAAAATCATGTGGGATGACAAAAATGCTACAGAGTTAGGCACTTTAGGATTTCAAGCCTGGTGCACAGGTAAAGTTAGAAGAAATAGGGTAGGTATTATTGTTGATTAAGATTTGACTGAATCACGTGGTCAATGTTAGGAGGGGAAACCATTAGAAAGGTTCTTACCGTTCACTGAAATTTTAGTGCTTGATACTGAGAGAGCCCAATGGCATTTATTGTTTCATGTGATGTTTTTATTGTTATTGTAGTAGTTGTGTCGTAGGCTTTGTACTCATCAATCAATAGGTTGGTGTCGATGTAGGCTTCTTATTAGCAACCAAAAATAATTTTACTGCAATTTATTTGACCTACTTAAAATGAAAATATTTTGACCCAAGTAATGATCTTTCTTCTAATAGAATAATTATTGAACAATATTAACTTTAAATAGCAATTGATGGTGATGATCTGCTAAACACATGCTAGCAGCTTGACTAAACAAATACTGGTGACCTAAGAGCAATTCTTTGCACAATATTGAAACTTGTAAATTATTCTGCTGGTTACCATAAACATTTGCGTAAACTGCAATTTTTCTTTTCTTCTCTGTTTGCATTGAACTTGATATATGTCTGTTAGACTGTTGCACAGACACGTGCAATTTCATTAAACAATATGCTTTACATTTTGACTGTATTCATTTCATTACTGTTTATAAGACAAAATGCTGTGGAATTAGCTTTGAGTAAAGTCCAGGGTAAATGATTAGTATATTTTCTTATTCCAATGTTTTTACTTTTTTCTAGGACGACCTGGTTATCAGATTCCTAAACTATTGACTTCGAAGGCTATTGATTCTAACATTATACTTTTGAAAAAGGAATATGCTTGGCATATTGGAGGAGCACTCTCTCACCAAGACCTGGAAGATTGGAACCTTTTGTATCATAGTTCTGTCCATGGTCTTAGTTTTAATACATTCTTGGGCAACATTTCGTAAGTACATTTTTTTGCCATTGAAGCATCCTACTGCTCTAAATTAGTAGATTTCTGTCGACTTCACACACAAAATCAAAATTGCAGAAATTAACCCTAGAGGAGATTGTGAATGGCATTTAATCAATGGGGTTAAATCTAGAAGAAACAGCACACAAGATGACTTGCAGGATGGACATATTCTTTTTACTATAATGATATCTCCAGTATATTTAAATATTGAGTACCCTCTGAAGTGTTGCAAGCTTCATGGCAGTGTTATCAATGACAGATGGCCAAAATTCTGCCATTAAACATGCCATTGCAGCCTTTGGCACAGCCATAGCAGGTCTCCCATCACATATTGCCTATGGCAGTTGGCCAAAAATATGCCATGCCATGGCGGCATGGTGCTACCATTTAACAACGCCGCTTCATGGGCTGATTGCTGTTGCAATTTCTGTTTAGTGTTTTTAATGCATGGTATATGTAAAAAAAAAAAAAAAAGGACTGTTAATTTGAGATACTAAAACTTAGCTAGGATTTAGTACTACACATGGACTACAATTGGGTTTATTCTTTGTTAGTTTTACAAGCCAATAGCTATGAATAGGTTTAAGTATATGTTAGGAGCCTTGTTATTACAATGCATAGTTAAAAGACTGATCTTAGACTTAGTTCTACCATACGTGTAAAAATTGGAAGCAACGTGTAACTAAATTTTTATTACTATTATGATCATGATTTATGATAAGATTGATTAAAAAGAAGCATAGTTTGTCAGTTTATCGGCATCTATTGTTTTATGGAGTTTAAAATGCTAAAAATGACCGTTAAATTCATTTCATTTTCTTTTTATCTACAAAACATTTATGTCTGTTTCTGCACTGCTCTAACTAAGCCCTATGTAGGATTGGAAATTTCAAATTTGGAATGCATATTTGACTCTTAATTTCAACTGCAGAAATCATGCAGGCCCAACTGTGTTAATTATTAAGGATAAAGAGGGTTATCTATATGGAGGGTATGCTTCTCAACCATGGGAGAGGCATGCTGATTTTTACGGAGACCTGAAATGTTTCCTTTTTCAACTAAATCCAGTGGCATCTATATTCAGGCCAACTGGAGCAAACAATAATCTGCAATGGGTAACTACTATCTAATTGTTTCTGCCTGTGTGATCACAGTCTACTCTACACTTTGGATTGGATTTTATGGAATTAGATAGCTACTTGCTATCCTATTTGTTATAGATTTATTATTCTTGTTTAACTCTTGAATGTCCATGTATTGTGTAGTGTGCTATCAACTTCAGTTCAGAGGACATTCCAAATGGCATTGGTTTTGGGGGACGAGTGAATCACTTGGGTTTGTTTATATCAGCAAACTTTGATCAAGGACATACATTTTCGTGTACCACGTTTGGTAGCCCTTGTCTCTCCAAGACTAACCGTATATTGCCAGAAGTAATAGAATGCTGGGGAGTCACACAAGATGCGACACAAGACAAGAATGATGCTGTCAAGGGCACTATTCTGGAGAGGTTCAAGGAAGATCGCAACATGCTCAAAATGGTAGGCCTGGCAAATTCCAGCGAGTAAAGTATTTGCTTGCATGCGTTTGATATAATCCACCCATTGGCCTTTTTAATATTATTGTTCATATGCCATGAGAAATACAACTTTATGTAGCGATAATCTTTGTTAAATAACATATTGTGAAGCCTTTCTTTTATAATTCTTTTTGGTACCTTGAGAATAATAATTAACATAAATTGGGGCTGTACTGTACTTACATGGTAGATACATGCGAAGATTTCTTAAGCATCCGTGCTTGATAATGCTAATAGTATAGAACAAAAATCTACAAAATTTTAATGGGTAAATGACCAATTTGGTCTCTGTGTTTTACACTCGCTTTCAATTTAATCCCCGTACTATGAAAATACATAATTTAGTCTACAACTATGCAAATGTACCAACAATTTTGTTCTGGAGTCATAATTGGGCCTATGTTAAGGCCCAATTAGTTACAATATGTTATTAAGATTCAGCGTACATGGACCAAGACTCAGTCCACTCAAGCAGTTACGAACGTGCAGGTGGAGGCCGGAAATATATGAAGCCACTCGCGTACGTTGCAGTTAGCCAACGGTCAGGTATTTCGTCTATAAATATGGCTCGCCCGTTGGCGAAAGGTACACACACTCTAGCTCTCCCTCTTTCAATGACACAGAGCACACATCCCACTCCCATTGGTGTATCTTTGTGATCTCCTGCTTCAAGGTATCATCCTCCATTGATATCCTTGGACTTGCAGAGTTAGAGTGATCCAACATCAAACACGTAGCACTTCGGTGTTATACATTTGTGTTCTAAAGATTATACAGAACATTGGCGCCGTCTGTGGGGAACGATAAATTTCGAGTCCCACACCTTTCGACAATGGTCAACACGAGAAACAGCCATTCCGTACCACGCTCCGAGATGCCGAACAGGGAGATTTTCCTACCGGAGAACCAGAACGTGGCACGAAGAGAAGAAGTACACGTGACCGAAGCCGTTTCCGACGAGGCTTCCTCGCCCGCCCAGACAGACCAGCAGAGGACTC
>PYAF01004425.1:647658-660301 GCA_007407185.1 Glycine tomentella | reverse complement strand
GCGACTCAACATGCTCACTGCATAAGCAATATCAGGTCTAGTGCAATTCATAACATACATAAGACTGCCTAATACTTGAGCATATTCCTTTTGTGCTATAGCTTTGCCAGTATTCTTCGATAGTCGAAGACTAGAGTCTATGGGATTATTCACAGGAGTTATATTTAAATTCTTGAATTTTTCAAGAATTTTAGCAATACAGTGAGCCTGTGATAGAGCCAAACCTCTTGATGTTCTATGGATTTTAATACCCAAAATAACATCTGCTCTTCCCAAATCTTTCATGTCAAATTTACTGGCAAGCAATTGCTTAGTAGATTTAATCATTTGATTATTACTACCCATTATCAACATGTCGTCTACATAAAGACAAACTATGGCAAACCCTTTATCAGTATTTTGAATGTAGACACACTTGTCACATTCATTAATACTAAAACCGTTCGATAACATAACTTTATCAAACTTTGCATGCCATTGTTTTGGCGCTTGCTTTAACCCGTAAAGGGATTTAATTAAGCGACACACTTTTCGTTCTTGTCCTGGAACAGAAAACCCTTCAGGTTGTTCTAAATAGATCTCTTCTTCTAGGTCTCCATTTAAGAAAGCTGTCTTAACATCCATTTGATGTAGTTCTTACCCATACAACGTTGCTAGCGCGACTAACATCCTTATTGATGTAATCCTTGTAACAGGTGAATAGGTATCGAAGTAGTCGAGACCTTCGCGTTGGTTATAGCCTTTGACTACTAGCCTAGCTTTATATTTATCAATAGTGCCATCTTCCTTCATCTTCCTTTTGAAGACCCACTTACTTCCTAGAGGCTTAGTGCCAGGAGGAAGGTCTGCCAATTCCCACGTGTGATTTGACAGAATGGATTCAATTTCACTTACGTCTGAGGCTTATTTTCTAACAGATATGTTAGAAAATCAGATCCAAAGGATGTGGTAGTCCTTTGCCTCTTACTACGTCTAGGTTCTTCCTTTACAGGATTAACACTAGCTGTAGTCTCTTGAGGTCTCACAACATTATCATTGTCATTGCCACTTGGTTCATATACCTTTTTATACGGAAATATATCCTCAAAGAACCTAGCGTCCCTTGATTCAATAATCGTATTGACATGTATATCTGAGACATCGGATTTATAAACCAAGAATCGACTAGCACTACTATTAAGTGCATAACCAATGAATACACAATCCACGGTTTTAGGTCCGATCTTCAACCTTTTGGGTTTAGGAACCGTGACCTTAGCCAAGCACCCCCACACTTTCAAGTTTTTCAAGGAAGGTTGCTTTCCTTTCCATACTTCGTATGGTATGCTCTTTGTCTTCTTGTGAGGAACCCTATTAATAATATAGTTTGCCGTCAGAATGGCTTCCCCCCACAAGTTCTGTGGTAAACAAGACGTGATTAACATAGCGTTCATCATTTCTTTTAATGTCCGATTTTTCCTTTCTGCAATCTCATTTGATTGCGGTGCATAAGGAGCAGTCGTCTAATGTATAACCCCAGATTCTATACAAAATTCCTTGAAGGGGCCATCATATTCTCCCCCACGATCGCTCCTTATAGCCTTAATTTTCTTGTTAAGTTGATTTTCAACTTCATTTTTATATTGTCTAAAAGCCACAAGTGCTTCATCCTTACTATTAAGTAAATAAACATAACAATATCTACTGCAATCATCAATAAAAGTAATAAAATATTTCTTATTACCCCTAGATGATACAGATTTCATATCACATACATCACAAACAGAAACACTGATTAATCACACAGATCAAACAGAAACACTGATTAATCACACAGATCAAACAGAAACATTGATTAATCACACAGATTAATCGTTCAAAGTACAGAGAGTAGACAACAGTATATAATTCACAAAGATATAATATACTGAACCCAGATTCAAAACAAATTGTCTTAAGATTGTTGGAACTATTAGTTAATTTAGAATTGGAATACATCCAATTGCACAAGGGTCAGAATCTGAGTAGTCAAGAGGAACAATATAATCTACTTCAACTGTACAAAAAACCAATTTAAATAGAACTTGTATGATAAGTATGAATCAGACACAGATGCAAAGAGATGAAAAGATCCGAGCCCAACAATGTTGTCTCCTTAAGACAATTTGTTCCCTCCAATTGATGCCAAAGGTTTATGAACAATTGTCTCCCAGGATAGAACGGATCAGCGTCTGAAGATTGATGGCACTTCAAATCAACAGCCCAAACGAACAAAGACAATGCTTGAGGAACCACAAAGTTATGTGATATGGAAATGCACTAGTATCTAAGCGAGACTATCAGAAAAGATTAACTATCAAAACTCTATCAGTTTCTACTTCCTTCCTTTATTCCTTACTATTTTCTGACTGTCTCTGTGTCTATTTATAGACAACAAACAACCCTGGTGAAGAGTTGTCAGTAAACCATCGCGACTCTTGGCGATGAACCATCGTGACTCTTGGTGATGAACTATCGCGACTCTTGGCGATGAACCATCGTAACCGTTGGTTATCGGAGTGGTTGGGAGTAGTTATTTTTCTAACATTTCCCAAGAGCGGTTAGGAGTAGTTATTATTTTGAATTGTTAACCGCCTCTTATTCATAACCAATGGAGTTTAAACAAAAGCTCCAACAAAATACTTTGTATATTATCTTTCTCTTTTAGTTTATACTTCCATCTTAATTTCAATTTATGATTTTACTCATAAAAATGTAACACATATTAAGTTTACAAATCAAACAATAACACTTAAATGTTTCCTAAACATTAAAAGTATTTCCTCGCAAAAAGTACCATAATTTTGAAAAAAAAAATGTTAATACTTAATTCACAATAACAATTACTTATTAATATAATTTCTTAAATATATCATACAAAACATTTATAATAATTACAACTTACAGGAAGCATTTATTATAAGTTTCCCTGCAATATAATACATGCATGCCCCTCCTATCCATTATATTGAGCATATGTTTACTTCATAGATCCATCCAGAGAATTATACACATGCAGTTTTATTCAAAGAAGTAACTAGTAGTACTGCATTTTTTATAACAGATAGAAAAAAAAAATCTTGAAAAATAAAAATAAAATTATTTTTCTGAAAAAAACTAAACTAAACAAACCTTCACGGCTTCACCTTCCTTTTCACAAAATTCCAAAAAGAGCAATTTTTTTTGTGTGTGTGGAAGTAACCCAGAAATTGAAGCTTACAACTTGGGCTTAACAGAAAACTTTCTTACAGCTTTAACAGAAGCATTGGTAACACTGTAACCTCCATCCACAACTAGGTTGAGCCCACTCACGTACTTTAACTCATCACTAGCGAGAAACAAAGTAGCTTCTACCACATTCCTTCAAGTTCCCTGCCTCCGCCAACAGTTTCTCTACCATCTCCTTTTTCATCCCGGTTCCAACTGTCATCAGAGGAGTGGCCACCCCGTATGCTGAAACCCAATTAACTCTGATTCCATACTTCCCCAGTTCCACGCACAGGTTCTTCATTTGAGTCACCGAAGCAACACTAGAGGTGAACACAGTGCTCCCTCTTTTTTCAGGAATCATTACCCTAGCGGCGTGTTTGGCGGCGTAGAAAGCACCGAAGACCTTCACCTCGAAAACCCTCTTCAGGTCAGCGTTGTCAAGCGCCGTGATGGAAGGGCTCACTCTGCCAACAGTGCCGGCGTTACTGAACAGGATGGCGAGCTTTCCGTGACGCGAGACGGCAGCGTTGACGGCGGTTTGGACGTCGTTATCGTTGGTGACGTCTTAGTGAACATAGGAAATGTTGTTGTCGGAGGAGTAGAGGTTTTGGCAAAGAGAGTGTCCGAGGTTGTCTTGGATGTTGGCGATGATGACCTTGGTACCGTGGCGAAGCAAAAGCCTCGCGGTGGCTTTGCCGATGCCACTGGCTCCGCCGGTTATGAATGCGACCTTGCCTTGTAACATGCATGCCTGGAAAAGGTAAGTGATCCAAAACTATAGTCATGTTAATTTAGTGAGTGATAGATATGCATGATACCAGGAATTATATATGTTTAGAGAATAACTATGAGTTTAAATTATGATTTAATTGATTACCTCATAGCGATTGAAGTGTGTGTGGAGGAACACCCTTGCATGTTTCTTCTTAAGCCTTATCGTTATCGGATAACAAGGGAATGCTTTAAATGCATTATTCACGAAACAGTAGCTTATATGGCCATTAATTAGGAGTGCCAAGTACGTCCTGGGCCATTCTTTGTAAACCAAACAAAAAGAAAATGAAACAGTAGCTAACTTACCTCTTTTATATTTGGTTCCTCACTTGTCACGTTTTTTATCACACTAACTGTTTTTTTATTTCTTCTTTTTTTTCGTGGTCTTTTCTGTCGTGTGGACACAATCATACAACTATTCAACAACGTGACAACAAACATTTGAGAGTTTCTATTCTGCTTATGATAATTTGGGATTTTCATTCAGTTAATTTTTTAATCAATCAAATTATATATAATATTTTATTGAAAATTATTTTTTAAATTAATCATTGATTTTTTTTAAATTACTATATTTTAAGTAAAAAAAATTATTAAGGATAATTTTAAAAGATTAAACCCTAATTTCTTTTTAGTTATTTTCAACACTTTCTATAAAACCTATACTTACAAAATAAAACTTATACATAAGAAACAATAATAAGAAATTTTTAAACTCGAAAACTTTTGATATTTTTTTTATAAAAAGTGTTAAAAGTAACTAAAAAGATTTTAGGATTCAGATTTTTAAAGTTATTTTTAATTATATTTTATAATTTAAAAATTTTATAATATTTTTTAAAAAAACAAGGATTAGTTAAAAAAAACAAAAAAATAATTAATAAAAAAATGGCATGTAATTTGATTGATTAAAAAAATAACAGTATCAAAATTCCCATAATATTGGGTCACCATAGAACTCTCAAAACATTTTTCTAAATGATTGCTTTGGACAACCACGATGGTTCTTGCCTTTTATAGATTTTTGTGTTTTTTTTTTTAAATATATGCTTTACTTTGCGCTAACTCTAAGGAAAACAACGTACTTACATGGTAATTAATATAAGTATAATATATCATATAGTGTGATAGAAAAAAGAAATCAATTACGTACATATTTTGAGACCAATATATATTGTCCCATAGACGGATTCATAAATCCATCTAGAGGGCCAGAATTGTTCTTCGTTTGTCATTGTTATTATTATGTTGTTGTTATTATTATTAATGTTACTAGCATGTGAACTTGTGATTGTGAATTGATGTCTCTAAAGTGCTTTGAGAACATGTCCAGAGTAGACAAAGGCTTGAAAATGCATCATGCATGTGTGAGTCTCAGTCTAGCATAACTGCATAAGGGAATACTTATATATATACATGTTAGCTGTTACCAAATTATGTCAAGGGATGTCATGGAAGCGTAACAGAGTCTCTAATTTGCTAGAGAGCTTCACATTTCTAATGTGATCTTTGAGATGGATTCTTTGGTTGTAGTTCACATGATTCATACTGGAGATCGAAGAGAGGTTCTCCAATCCATAGTAAACGATCGCGAAATTATGGGGCAGCTTGCCTCTAATGATTAGTCCCTTATGTGGTGCATGTTTTAAGAGAAGCTGATTTCCTAGCCAACAAGCTAAAGGGTCATGAAGGAAGCTTTGACTTGTCTGTTTTTATCATCCTCCCCAGCTTCTTTCTCATATTCTATTTAACCACACTTCAGATGTCTCTTTACAAATATAAATTCAACACTCACTACAAAAAAAGAAAAATTCAGAATTTACGTACGTAATATGACATTAACAGAATCATTTTGATCGTTATTGTCACTTTAGCAAACTATGTCATACATGTCAAGAATTTCTGTTAAAAAATTAACAATAAACTAAAAATGTACCAAACTTATTAAATTTTAAAAATATGAAAAGTCAAATATACAATATTTTTTTTAAGAGATTAAAATTATACAATTTAAAATTATAAGAACAAAAAATATATTTAAACTTTTCAGTTTTTGTAATATACTATTTTATTCGTGCAAACATTATTTTTAATTTTATTTACACTTCTTTTCCTTTTCTTTTCTTTTTATTTTCATCTTCTTTCATTCCACTCATAATTAATTCATACAAAACATGTAAATCAAAATAAACAATCCTAAAATACACACATTTTTGTACCAAAGTTCTTCAGTTTCTGTATATTTAGATTTGGTTCACATGAAGGGAGATACTTTTCGGACACCGGGTTATCTCTTACTTTGACTAAGGTTGAACAATACTGCCACGGACACAGTGCCACATGCCTACGGGGTACAATTATTGAGGTGTTTCAAGAGCATTTCGATTCCAACATTTTTTTTGCTATAATAATATATTATTATAGTACGTCCTTTTTTTATATTAGTATTTTTTTAATTTAATAATTGTTCAATGAATATAAAAACTAATATCATATACATCATTAGTATTGATAACTATTATTATTATTATTTGATAAAAAAAATACACTACATAAAATCCATGTTTAATAAAATGAAACTCCTAACAGAAAATTAATAAGCAAAAGGATAGGATAGCTTAAAAGGACGTTTCAATTGTGCCTTTTCTCTTGGATTGCTCGAATAGAAAACTAAGGAACACATGTTATAAATGACTATGGAGTATGGACCGTCTGTCCAGACAATGGAGACGTGTCGTTATTTCTTGCCAATTTTCCTATCTTGTATGTTCTCTCTCTTTCTTTGTTGCATTCAACAGTTTTAATTAAAATTAATTTGTATTAACATTAAAATATTGAGTTGCTTTTGTTCAATGGCCAATCCTAATTAATGAGTATGGAGCATGTCCTTGTTGATGCTTTATCCGAATTGCTAATAAAAAATTATGTTTGTTGTGTATAATATAAATATAGGATAATTATAAGAAAATATGAATGAAAATTATAATATTTATTTGTGTATTTTTTGTCTTCAATTGCATCTGTTAGTATTTATTTTGCATATGTAATAAAGAAAAATTATTTAATTTCAATAGGTATATAAATGTAGTGTAATATAATTGTAGATACATAATGATCAATTTGTAATATAGTACTTCTTAACAATTTTGTTAATATCTTACAAAATTTCAATCTAGAAATAGAATATTGTCTATAAAGGTAACTGATGGGTCACAATAATTTTAAAAATATTGAAAATTTAAATAATTTGAGTGGAAAATGACTAATATTGAGAACCTGTTAGAATTTCAATTCATATAATCACTATAAGATAAATATATAAGATGGATAAAAAAATGAAAAAATTAATTTGGAACAAAAATACTAATTTTCAATCTAAACAAGAATTGTAATAGGTAGCAAGCAACTTTCAGTTATGAACTTAATTAAAAAAACAATTGAAAACTTTATGCAAAATTAATGCTATGCTAATAAACTTCCCACTTATTTAAGTCTTCTCTTTCAATTTACCCAAGTAGTACCTTCATTTTTCTCCATCTTGTCCTACATATTTTCTCCACTCTGAATATTCATCTTTTACTTAATCATGAACTAGATTACTTTGATTCACTTCTGTTTGTGTCAATGCTAACTTTTATAGAGGTTTCGCATCAAATTTTAAAATGAACATTTCATTGATCCTTTACTCGTCCACCTAAATTTCTGCAATAAACATTAGTTTCTATTTACTAACTTTTTAAAATAAATATAATTGAACTATTGATTATAAATAGGAGTAATATTAACAAAAAATAAGCAATAACCATAGATTGTATGTGAAAAATTTCTACTTTATAAGATAATACCAAACCGATAAAATCAACTGAAAAGTTCCCATGTGAAAAGTAGTTTCAAAAGTGTCATAAATTTAAAAGTAAAATGAGGAATAAGGAAACATACCCAAAAATGTTACTTTAACATTTGATCAATCACATAATTTGCAACCAATAAATCAGTCTAGAACTAAATCAAATAAATATTTTAAAAAAATCTCCAATTCTCATTCATTCTTATAAAGACCCATTTAGTATTTTTTTTACAAAATATTTAACTCATAAGCCATATCAAATAAACCTTTTTAACAAATTTAGTCCATATTCACAATATTAGAAAAATTTTGATAAAGGAGAAAAAATAAAGAAAGTAATTAGGCCAAATCAAAATCAACCAAGAAAATAGAAATTAAGAAAATTGTTCACCTTTGTTGCTACATATCACTATAAATCATGAAAAAATTATGAAGAAGTTGTAGTCAGTGGCTGACAAAGGCATCTTCAACGAGAGTTGGGATGTTGAACAATTAACAAAGAAGTAAAAAGATATTTCACTTGTTTGTTTTTAGAAGAGAAGGAAAATAAATTGAGTGAATGAAGTAAGAGAAGAGAAAAAAATGGTGAGAAGACAAAGAACATAAGAGAAGAAGAACGTTCCAAAGTTGAGAAAATAGAGAAGATGATAAGAAAGATATTTGAATACACATAATTATTAAAAAGGTAGTTAAGACAACATATCATATAAACTGGAAAGATATTCAAAAAAACTGTAAGATCTAACATAGTTTATTAATGACAAAATGGACGTGTAGCAAAAATAAGAGAAAGAAAGAAGTGAAGTTCAATAATAATGAATGACCCAAATTAGGAGATTGTGAAAATCATAACATAAGATGAGAAAAAATTACTGCACTTAGCAAGTTTCTAGATAGTTGTCAAGTAAATAAGAGAGAAATTA
Source organism: Glycine tomentella (assembly GCA_007407185.1). Taxonomy (NCBI): domain Eukaryota; kingdom Viridiplantae; phylum Streptophyta; class Magnoliopsida; order Fabales; family Fabaceae; genus Glycine; species Glycine tomentella. The sequence goes on along the minus strand of PYAF01004425.1, from coordinate 651,529 downwards.
CTACATTACTAAGTCTTTTCGGAAGGAAAAATTAAAATAATATTGAGATTTTGTATTTTTGTAACTGGCTAGTACGATACCTTAGGTATACAAGTAATACCACTACCTATGTGTTAAAGAGATAACATGTGAGAGGGATGAAAGAAATGATATAATGAAAATTTAAGATTTAAAAGGAAATATTAATCTACTTATCAAAAAGGAGCTGCAATTAGCAAGTTTTAATTTGAAAATATTGGATTGTATTTATTAAAATGGTGGTGCAATGAGTAATTTTTAATTTGGAAATATTATAAATGTACTTATTTGAATAGGGGTGTAATTAGAAAATTTCAGAACACACTTCACAGCAAACGAAAAAGGAGATGCCAATTACCATTTTAACTTATTTTTTGCCAAATTTCATTAATGTAAAGTGTTTGATAATTATGTTAGTAGTTTGTTTTTATATAAATATAGATAGATTAGATTAGATTATTTCCTTCATTTTTAATAAGATCATATCATTGTGGGCCCTTGTTTAGGAAAGGAATTGCTATCCTTATCTCCAATGCCACAATTAACAATTGACAAATATGAATATCTGATATATTTCCCCTGGTATTCTTGCCAATAAGCCATGCTTCGGAGAACGGAAATAGATACTCTCCATTTCCGATTTCCTCCGTTTCTTCCATTTCTATAAGCTTTAAAATAAATAAAGTAACATTTACTTTCACAAAATTTTAATAATAAAAGAAATTGAGAGAAAAAGAAATAGAGATCCAAACCCTGGGAGAACATTTAAGCTTTAAGCTTCAAAGAGGCGTGATTTTATTTCTTTTCAGAAGTAACTGTAAAACAAAAATACTAAGACAACCATTCACTTTATTATTTTTTAAATTAAAAACAGAACAACTTGGAATAACCCAGAACTTGAAACTTACAATTTGGGCTTAAATATTAAAATTAAACTTTGTGAAAGCTTGTTCGGCAGAAGAATTGGTGGTACTATAACCTCCGTCCACGACTAGATTCACTCCACTCACGTATTTTGACTCATCACTAGCCAAAAACAAAGTTGCTTCTGCCACATCCTTTTCCTTTAAAACCACTCCCTTCAAGTTCGCCGCCTCCAAATATATCTCCTCTGCTTTCTCCTTCTCCATCCCCATCGTACGTGTCAGCATAGGAGTCCCCACCGCATAGGGCGAAACACAGTTAACTCTGATTCCATGTTTCCCCAATTCCACGCACAGGTTCTTCATCAAACCCACCACCGCGTGCTTCGACGCCGCGTACGGGTGCGCCGAACCAGCATTCGACACCGAAGCGACGCTTGCAGTGAAAACAATGCTCCCTTTCTTTCTGGGAATCATTACCTTAGCGGCGTGTTTGGCGGCGTAGAAGGCACCGAAGACGTTCACCTCGAAGACCCTCTTCAGGTCACTGTTGTCAATGGCCGTGATGGAGTTGAAAGAGTTGTAACTGCCCGCGATGCCGGCGTTGCTGAAGAGGATGTCGAGCTTGCCGTGTTGCGAGACGGCAGCGTTGACGGCGGTTTCGACGTCTTTGTCGTTGGTGACGTCGCAGTGAACATAGGAAATGTCGTTGTTGTTGTTGTTGTTGTCGGAGGAATTGAGGCTTTGGCATAGAGAGTGTCCGAGGTTGTCTTGGATGTCGGCGATGACGACCTTGGCACCGTGGCGAAGGAAAAGCTTGGCGGTGGCTTCACCGATGCCACTGGCTCCGCCGGTTATGAGTGCTACTTTGCCATCTAACCTGCATGCGCATGCTTGGAAGGGTAAGTGCTTCAGAACAGAGTAGTTAACATAATCATGGAGTAATAAAACCTATTTGCTAATACATGAATTTGAGTACGCACGTAGTGATTTTGATTACCTCTTGGAGAGTGGAGCGTCAGAGTCCGAGGAGGAACACCCTTGCATGGCTTTCTTTCTTTCTTCTGAAGCTCTATTTTTGGATAGAGAAAAGGAAAGGGAGAAGACCTGTTTTTGAATAAAGAAATATTGGCTTTAGTGCGGTGTGAAACCTATTCTATTAACATCCTTTCATGAATCTCACGGATGCGCAATATTACCCCAGCTTATCAATCACGCAAGACCTGTTTTTGAATTGCTGACACTGACACTTGATAGATTTTGCCCCAACTTTTTCTTTTAACTGTTCGGTTTATCGATGGGAATTTTTTTTAAAATAATTTAAAATTCGATCAAAAATAAATAAAATTTAATTAAAAATTATTTTATTAAAAATTTTAAAGTGAATTATTATCCGAATGATTTAATCTTTTATTCAATACACATTAATGTTCGATTACTTGATTAGTTGTAAGATGAATAAATTGAGCTTAAAGCAATACTGATATGGACGACATAATTCCAATAATAATTACTGCTGTTGGTATAGCTAGATGAAGCAAAATTTGTGAATGCATTATATGAATTTCGTGTATGTTTTTGAAGAATATCTAGCTAAAGAAACAACGTTGGTCAGTATCTCGTAAAAATTAAACACCACATCTATTAAACAAATTAACAACCGTCAAATTAATTTTCAAGAAGTGGGAACAATGTGTTGTGATGGACGGGAGATCTATCTTTTTTTTTCTTCAAATAATAGGGTAACTTTTCACCTTATTAATATTTTTTTCTGACAAAAAAATAACAATTATTTTTTTTTTTGTTTTGTTTATATCTAAGAGTGTCAGTAGTCTATATCCAAGAAATTTCCAAATATTATTTTCCTATTGGAAGCATTCGCTGTACGTGAAGGTCTTCATCAGTTGCTGTATTATCATGTTCACATGGAGGGAGATGCTTTTCGGACATCGGGAATCTCTTACCTTGACAAAGGTTGAACACTACCGCCACTTGCAGGTACCATTGCATCTCGATTCCAACATTTTTTGTTACTTTAGTTATTACCTTTTTTAACCAAATTACTTTAGTTATTTTATAACTACTATACGCTATTTTAAAAAATACATTTTCAAATTGTCTTAAAGACTTAAAATATTTTTTTAATTGTTTAAATTTGAATCATTTTTATTTAGATCTTTCAGATTCAAAATTTATATTTTTAATCCCTGAATTGTTGAAATGTTATCATTGTTCCCTTATCACTAATGATGATAAACTTATTGATGACGTGGCTAATAATACAGATGTATTCATGTCAATAATACACACGTGTAATTAGTTATAAGTTGTGAAATTTTGTATTAATTTTTTTAGCTTAAATATGTATTGGGTCCATCAAATTTTAGTTAAATGTATTTTTTGGTTCCTTAAATTTAAAAGTGATTTTTTTAGTTGATTCCAAATTAAAAAGTTTAAGCCTCTAATTTGAAAAAACTTACTTAGCTCCTCAAAATTAACATTAAAAAATTTCGAGATGTGATTGATAGTGTGTTTTCTGATAGTTTTAGAAATATAATTTAAGACATTTTCAAACTCCCAGAATTTAGGTTAACGCATAATATATTAAAATGCTTTGTATTTTAAACTCCCAAAATGCAGTAAAGCAAAATTAAACCCCATGTTTGCTCGTTTTAGCTACAAGTCATCATAGTTAATCCCAAACCAAAACACAAGTCAAAACCTCACCCATGTCAGTGTTACGACGAGCAAGGGAGGAAGAGAAAATAATCTTAAGCACTGGAATATGTGGGTGTTCTGTTATGTGATAACAGAGATATCCGGTGGTATCACCGGTGGTGTTTGTATGTAGGACCTGACTCTTCCCTGTCGGTCTATGGTGATCGGACCGACGACAGAAGACAAGATCACGGACACGGGAGCAATGGGGGTGCTGTGTGTGCCGTGTGAAGGGAAAGAAAGATGGGCCAGGATCAATAGTGCGTACCTTT
>PYAF01004425.1:632806-647558 GCA_007407185.1 Glycine tomentella | reverse complement strand
GGGTTTTTTTTATCATCTGGGTATGTTTTTTTTTTCAAAATTATAAAATAGAAACAATTTTTGAATTATTTCTCATTTAAAAATAATTTGTATTTTTATAAACAAAAATAATAAATCTTTATACCACTTCAGTTTTAAAAATTGTGGCCTTATAACTTGAAGTAGTAATATATAAGGTTTGAGCTTTGAATTTTTTAAAAAGTTCAGACCAGCAAATTTATATTTCATCATATCCGCATTCCGAAAATTGATCTTGTATTTAATCTAAAAGGAAACAGAGAGGATGCATTTATGAACTGTAGTGTACATTTTAAAATAGTGTGGGTATATTTTCCCAGTTCCTGCCAAGTGGCGATTGCGATAGTTAACAACCCATTGGTCGTAAGTGTGGACTTTGGCAACCACGTGCTGCCACTCGTAGGTACACCATTGACTTTGTTTAGCGCGTAGCATTAGAGCAAGTATAATAAGAGTTGCCTAGTTGAATTTCTTTACCATTTTTTTATGTTCTCTTTAATATTTTTTGTGATCTTAATGTCATATCACTCATTAACAAATTAATACAAAATGTTGTTCTAATATAAGAAATTATAAAAAAATTCAAAAAATTCACATATTTATATTTTTTATTAAAACTTATCATTTTTTAATTTTATAAATACAAATAAAAAAATATGAATAATTGAATAAAATATTATATATCAATTAAAAATAATAAAATGACATAATATTTAATTTTTCAACACCTAGTTTCACAACATAAAATTCTGAATTTAAAATACAACAATGACCTACATTGTTAAAATAAAATATCAAACACAATATCAACATAATATTTGAACATAAGAACTAAATTTTTAATTGAATAGTTTTTTTTTAATATGGTCACAATATTTTTCGTAGTCTTTGCGTTGTTGCTCCGACATGTTGGATGTATCCTTCATGAAGATTTCATACTACATACGTCTTTCTTGTTTTTGCATACGTCTTTATTGTGTTTCCTTTAACTGAATAAGTTTTAATGTGTTCAAATTCTTGTCTTTCATTCCACTTTCTATGCCAGATAAATTGAAAGTGTTAGAAGTTTTTTTTCCTTTGCTCTTTCTTTTTGCTTCTTTTTGTCCAATTGGGCGAGATATTGGCGATAACGTATCATATTCTTCGACTTCAACGGGTATCTCTGGGTTAGAAGACTGCGAGTAATTTCCATCAGCATAAACCTTTGTTCTTTTCGATGAGTTTGACATAAATTCTGCATTAAATTTTGGTTGATTTTTCAACAAAAACCAAGTATGCTTAACCTCAATTTTTTTACCAGTATCATGTGAGTCTATCATATGAGCATCCATCATAACATCATTCTCTAAACTTTCACTTCTCCTATATTTATCTGCTTGTTTGTAGCACTCGTTAAACTTTTAAACTGCAGGGTGGATCTTATTCCATCAATGTTTCAATTGAGTCCAACTTCTTTTAAAAAATTATCCGCTTCAACGCACATCGTCATTGTTGCATTTGACTTTTGTATTTGTATTTCTCTCTTATTGTAAATATTTTGTTCGACACTCAATTAATACATGCTGCTATTCCTTCTATTATAAATAATTATTTTTATCATTAAATATATAAAAATGCTCATAAATTCATCTTCAAACAATGAAAATTCAAATTTTAGTCATTAAACGTGAATAAAGTATGATAAATCTATTTATTCATTATCGTTAATAAAAAAGCTTACCTGAGATATTCAGGAACAAATTTGTCAGTGTTCTACATATTCAGGAACAAAAATGACTATTTAACAAAATATAATTTAATCTTCATCTTTCTATGCTTTTTTAATCGTTACAAACATAACATTACAATAAACACTTAAAAAATATGAAAGCATACATAAGTTAGAACAAACATAATAATAAACATAATTTGATTAATAAGCATAATATTTAACAAAATATAATTTAATCTTCATCTTTATCTCCTTTTTTAATAGTTACAAACATAACATTACAATTAACACTTAAAAAATATGAAAGCAAACATAAGTTAGAACAAACATAATAATAAACATAATTTGATTAATAAGCATAATATGTCTATTATTCTAAAATTTTTAATGTGACATTATTTTACTCAAAATATGAGACTCAAACAAAAATGCATAATAATTAAATTAGTTCTTACAAAAAAATGAGATCTAACTTGTTTTTTTTTAATGTTTACTTTTAACTTATGTTTGTTTTCATATTTTTTAAGTGTTTATTGTAATATTATGTTTGTAACGATAAATAAAGGGAAGAAAGATGAAGATTAAATTCTACTTTGGATAAATAGTCATTTTTGCCCCTGAATATGTAAGGCGCTGACAAATTCGTCCCTGAATATATCACTTGTACTCTTTCATTAACAATAATGGAAGGAATTTAATATATAAATATATTTGTCGCACTTTTTTCAATTTGGACGATGAATTTACATCATTATACACATTCAAAGATAAAAATGACTATTTACCCTTATATTATTCAACAAGTTGAATTTACATACTTTTTTATATTATATTTTAATTCACATACAGAAATGCAAATTTGGATTTTTTTTCCCACCTAAAAGTAACTGCACTTTTTGCTAATTAACAGAAATATTGTCTTACACACACCTTCACTTTTTATTTTGTTTTAATTCAAACTAGAAAACATACCTTTCGGCTTTTGGTTGAAGGAACTCAAATATGAAAGCTTACAATTTGGGCTTAATTAGCAGAAAACTTTCCTAAAGCTACTTCGGGCGAAGCAGTGTTGTTAACACTATAACCTCCGTCCACAACTAGGTTGACCCCACTCACGTACTTTGACTCATCACTAGCAAGAAATAAAGCTGCTTCTGCCAAATCCTCTTCCTTGAGAACCACACCCTTCAAGTTCCCTGCCTCCTCAAACAGTTCCTCTACCATCTCCTTCTCCATCCCCATGCTACGTGTCAGCAGAGGAGTGGCCACCGCATAGGGTGAAACGCAGTTAACTCTGATTCCATGCTTCCCCAGTTCCACGCACAAGTTCTTCATCAGACCCACCACCGCGCACTTCGACACCGTGTATGGGTGCGGCGAACCCGCATGAGTCACCGAAACAGCGCTAGACGTGAATACAATGCTCCCCATCTTTCTAGGAATCATTATTTTAGCGGCGTGTTTGGCGGCGTAGAAAGCGCCGAAGACGTTGACTTCAAAAACCCTCTTCAAGTCAGCAGGATCAAGGGCGATGATGGAGGAGTCCGAATCGCCACCGATTCCGGCGTTACTGAAGAGGATGTCGAGCTTGCCATGGCGCGAAACGGCAGCGTTGACGGCTATTTGAACGTCGTTATCGTTAGTGACATCACAGTGAACATAGGAAATGTTGTTGTCGGAGTCGAGGTTTTGGCAAAGGGAGTGTCCGAGGTTGTCTTGGATGTCGGCGATGACGACCTTTGCACCGTGGCGAAGGAAAAGCCTTGCAGTGGCTTCGCCAATGCCACTTGCTCCACCGGTGATTAGTGCTACTTTGTCTTCTAACCTGCATGGTAACTGGCTAAGTTCTCCAAGATGAGAGAAAGATAGCCATGTTTCGGGAGCATATATTAAGAGGAAAAAAAAATAAAACTCCCTTATAATAAATAAATAAATAATAATAATTATAAAATTACTTTCATATCTCATCAATTTTTTTTTGGATTTTATAATTCATCATTAATATATAAGAAATATAAGTAAAAATAAAAATAAATATTATATTAAAAAATTAAAATAACAATTATATTAGAATAAATATTTTTTTATATGAACAATTATAATATGACGAAAACGAATAATTAATATGAATTTGAGCAGTGGTTTAGAGTTTAGATTACCTCTTGGAGAGTGGAGCCTCTGAGCACCCTTGCATCTTTCTTCTTAACTCTTAAGCTCTAGTGAGAAGAAAAGGCCGTCTTCTTAACTCTTAAGCCCTAGTGAGAAGAAAAGGCCATAATACGGCTGGGTACTTAAACTTATGCAGTAGTAGCTGGTTTTTATTTCACTGTTCTAGACGTGTAGAATGTCAAATGTGATAACAATAGTATTTGAATTTAACTTATTTTTAAGAGTATATAACGTGAGATTCAATAAATTATTCCATCATGGATATACGACAAATATTTCTCACTCGTCATAATTTACGTTTAAATACATATGTATAGTAACATGGATAATTAATAAAAACTAAGGCTGTAGGTAAATGGTAAATAAAAAAAATTCATAAAAATGGTAAATATATAAAAAAAACTTAAATATTTTTGTCTTTTTAAGCAAGATTTGTGTTTGAATCATATTCTTTGACACACCTCTTTAAACACATTTTTTTTATTAGTTAAAACTTATTAAAAATAAAAAATTAAAAGAGAAAATGAATCAATAATAGAGTATAGAAAAAAGTGTCAGAGATTAATATATTCCTAAAATTTCTTTTTCTAATATAGTTAACGTGGTTGGTGGACACAAGTCCAAAGTCAGGCCGTAATATTGGACATGGCCATGTCCAGAACAATTCCTATAAAAATTTGTTTCATTTTGGGACTCCTTCTCATTGATAAGTGATCATATGAATAACATAAATTGAAAAAAAAAAGTGTGATTTTTGTTAAATAATTCGGCTAAAATGAAAATCTTCTTATATAAGACGAATTTGAATTAAAAAATTACAATTTTATAGGTGCTAAATTAGTAGCAGTATAGTCTAAAAATAGTAATAAAAAGAGGTATTAGAGACGGTATATAGGTTTAATAATTAAGAAAATATTTTTTGAACAATAAAAAGTGAAATAATATTTGTTGCTTTTTATTTTAAAGAATACTTTTTATGTGCGTATATTAATAAAGATAAAAAATAATAAAAATGAAAATTAATATGTGTAATTTTGTTATGTAAACATAAAAAAGAGGAAATAAAAAATAAGTAGTTTTTCTGACGTAAAATAAGAATAGCAATAGCGTCTTGGCGCATTGTCCGTTCAAGTTTCAACAGTTTAACAGGAAAAATTTACCCGTACGGCGTACCCGGTGGCGGATACCTTTGGAGATGGGGATGGGGCAATTGCCCAGACAATTTTTTTTTTTTATATTTTAAATATATTTCATGATTTGTATTTTTGTTCCCATAAAAAATAGTATTACTCCCACGAAACTATTTTTTCAAATGAATGTAAGAAATTATAAAAGATAAAACCATATAATAATTAAAAAACTATATAATATTAAATTTACCACTTTACTTTGATAATTTTTATAGTATTAATAATAAAAAAACTATATAATATTTTTAAAATATAAAAATGCATAAAATATATCATAATTTAAAATTTGGTGGAGAGTTAAATTTAATAATAATTCTATGTTTTAGTTTTCTTATTTTAATCATTTTCTTTTTTTTTCTCCTTTCTTCCTTTTATTTATATTTTATTTTAATTTATTTTTTCTCTCTTTTATCTTATTTTCATCTTTTTTTCTCTTTCTTTATCTTATTTTCAATTTATCATTATGTTTATTGATCACCTATTTTAATTAATTTTAATTAAAGGTGTTGTTGATAATGATGATTATATTAAAAATAAAATAAAAGTAAAATTTTAAAATATAAAATTGATCTATTTTAAACCATTTCAAAAACTAATTATAAATTATCTAATAAAAAATTATTTGTCCAAATGATAACATAATTTATACGTTGAGTCACCTAAAAAAAGTATTTTTTTTAACATCATGTTTACTGTTTTCGTAATTTATAATTTTATAAACTATATTAAAATTTTATTTTTATATAATTTATTTCTCTTATTTATTAGCATTATATTTGATATAAAAAGTCTGTAAGCTCACAGATAAATTTGTTTAATGCGCAAGTTAAACAGATTTTGAAGTATAAAGCGCATAATTTAATCGGATTTAAAATATCAAAGGCCGAGTATGATTGCGAGTTACGGTTTGACGGGTGGTTATAGACTCAGTGCGCGTGCCCATGGGATAGGTTAGATGGACATAGTATCCACTTACTGCTTCTCTATTTTTTTTTTATTATTTAAATTGAAGTCATAAACTTTTTTATCAGTATAACTTTTTTTTATAAAATTACGATTTTAAAGTCTTAAATTAAAGATATAATTTTTTTTATGATTTCAGTTTTTTTATACAGATTGTATATAATACAATTTTAAAGTGGTATGTGTTTTGAGTTTATTTTTTTTTAAGTAAAATTATATTTGCATTATGATTTTTTTTAATTTCTGTTTTTTTAATTTGTTTTTTTCTGTTTAGATTTTTTTAACACTTTTTTTTAATTTTTTGTTTCGTAATTTTATTAAAAAATTATAATTTTTTAATATCAAAATTTACAAATTATATATATTTTTTAATTTTTTTAATAAAATTACAAAAATTAGGAAATCTTAACAAAATTATTTTGTAAAGTTTGATATTAAAAAATTATAATTTTTTAATAAAATTATGAAAATAAAAATTAAAAAAACAAAAGCTTTTAAAAAATTAAAACAGAAAAAATAGAAATTAAAAAAAAAAGAAGTCATACCCCAACATACTGAAAACAAAACAAGAAAAAAGTAAAGTTGTACATGCAAAAAAAACTCAAAATTTATAGGACTTTAAGGTCGTATTATATAAAAATAGTATAAAATAAAAAAAACTAAAGTTTAGAAAATAATTATGACTTTAGTTTACAATTTTAAAATCGTAACTTTATAAAAAAAATTATACTAAAATCATAAAAGGATTTACGAATTCAATTTAAAAATAAAAAAATATAGAAATAGTAAACAAATACATGACTTTCAGTTTAAAAAATTGTAAAATCTGTTATGACTTACCTTCTCATAAAAAATCTAAAAACAACCCCAAACTATAATTAAATAAAAACAACCACCCCTTTTAGTAAATCTGCCGTTCGATTTAGAGAAAAAAGAATAACAATAATAAAAAAGTAAAAGAAAAAATAAGGAAAAAGCAAAAACATGTAAAAAAAATAAGATTCATTAATAAATAATTTGAGGCTACACGATTTCTCACCTTGTACAGTGGTATGTATCAACAGTTAAATAATTTGAGGCTTGTATCATTTAGTTAATTATTTATTTAATTTATATTTTATTGGTCAAAAACTCTAAGGAGTGGATGTTTCATTAATAAATTTTATAATAAATCAAGGATTAAAAAGAAATGAATAATTAATAATGTACATTTGAATATGAGTACATGTTTCTCATTATTGGAAAAAAAAATATACCATCTTTATTTGTTATATTCTTTTGTAAAGGATAAAAAAGGAGTACGTTATAATTTCATCCACATATTGCTGATCCTATTAAAATAAGAGAGTGAGTGTCAAAGAGTCAGCTTTTAGAGTAATTTAATCACTCTTCTATTATAATTGATTTGTTATCCATATTTAAGTTTAAAAGTTTCATTTTTGTTAAAAAAGGTATATTTGGTATAATAACATTAACATGTACACATAAATTATTTTAATTCTGGTTAATCACGTGGTCATTTAGCTAATATTAAGTTGTTTTTATCGATTCCAGTGATAAGAATAGTCTAACAGAAAGTTAAATGTGCATGAAGGCATCCCTTTGTCAAACATAAGTTATCAACATCTTGTGTGTTTGTCTTCTCGTTAGCACATTCCAATGCACATTGATGTCAATGCATAAGTCTGGTATTATTGGATTCATCTGTGTGGAATTGTTTGTAATTCTACTATGTGCAGTAATTTTTATATAGATGATTCTCTACTGACTTTCTCAGCATATTATTAGTATCGTGTCTGGTAGTATTGGAATATCTCTGTTTTACATCAGCCGCCACCCCCCTCTCCCACCAAAAAAAAATAAAAAATTGGACACTCTTTAAATCTGAGAAATGTACTTCCGAAAGTCTATGAGTTGAAGTTTGAGAAAGAGAAAGAAAGAGAAATATGATATAAAGAGATATAATAAAAAAAAGAGATATATTACAAAAAATGAGATAATAAAGAAAGTAAATGCAAAAAGTATAATTATTGCTTTTATAATTGTGTTATTTGATTTTTAAAAATGTTTTCCTGTTTTTATTTTAGAAAAAATAAAAAATATTCATGTCAATTATTTTATTTTATAAAAGTGGTATTTGCATTTGAAGAGAGGGAACAACAGCCGTGCCTTTGCTTGATCTGGAATATATATGATTGATTCGTTTAGAATGAATTGAATAATTAAGTCATTACTTTACTTTGTTGAATACCTTTTTAGTTATACTCTACCTAATAACTGGGCTCTTAAAAAGGCCGAACACAGCCACGTGATATCCATAACCGTTTTGGGCCTACATAATACCGCCAGTTGACGTTAATAATTAATTTAATCATGCAACCATCAAAACAGGAAAATTTTTCATATAATATATCCTTATATTTATATGATACTTCCTTTATTATAAAATTAGATTGAGATTGTTTGGATACAGAGGATCACTAGATGTTCTCGTAAGAATAAAAGTTTGTTACTAAAAATTTACAAAAAAAAAGGTAGAAATAGACCGAAACTCATATAGGAAAAAATAGTTAAGCAAGATTTAATAAGATGAGATATAGATTAACCGATCGTGTGTCTTAGGACGAAGTGAAAAAAATTATAAACTTGATAGAAGGTTAAATTCAATTATATGTCTATGTTTCAATCATTCCTTTATTGTTTTTAGTTCTTTTCATCTTTCTTTCTTTTCTCTTCCTTTCATCCTTCTATTTTTTTTATTTTATTTTAGCTTATTTTTTCTTTCTTTTGTTTTATTTTCTTTTTTTTTTTATCTTCATTTCTTTTTTTTATTTTTTTCTAATTTATTATTAGATTCATCTACTATTATCTTAATTAACTTAGGTTAAAAGTGTTATTGATGTTGATGTTGATGTTGACTTTCTTTATTATAAGAAAAACGGCATGGAGTCTTAAGTAGCTGTTGACCGTATGCATTAATCTCCTTTGGATGTATGTAGCTAGTGATCAACATTTAGTTTGAAAAATCATTAATCAGAATTTCAAGAAGCCACCTATATATAGCACTGTTTCCACATGGATGAGGAGAAATGCATGAAAACACAAGGTGATTGGTGTGGTTTCATCCTCCTAACCGCAGAACAGCCATGGCGCGCACATCTTTGTTCCCAATATTTATCTTCCTCAGCTTTTCTTTTGTTTGTATTCTATCCATTAACATCCTCCATGCGAAAGCTGAAACATTTGATGGAACATGAACTCCCCAAAAGCATCTAAAAATAGATTTATCTGTAGGTGCTTCCTGATCATGTAAGAAGACATATGCATCTTTTACTGAGTAATCACCTGTGCTGTTATAGTATTTCTGGTAATGGACAGAATTAATTGGTACTGTGTGCGTTATTAATGTTTTATGTACACATTAAATAATCCGCCAATAATATCATTCTCACATTAATTATATCTATCACTTATTAATTACCAAATACTAATGGACTCATTATCATCATTCAACAACCACTAAACTCCACTAAATAAATTTTCACGACAGTGCCTATAACCATTTGTCCATCGCTCCCATGTTAAATTTAGCATCATAAATACCATGAATGATTCTAATTATTTTAACATGTTCTTTTATTAATCTTTCTACTTAATTATTTCTCCTTTTGTTATATTTTTGTTAGACGTTTTAGAAAAGGAAAGAAAAGAAAAATCTTATTTTGATTATCATTTTATAATAATAAATAAGTACTAATTATTTTTTCCTATTATATCATATTTACTAACCCCGTCCCTAATTATGATAATATTTCAATTAAAATAACTTGATAAAATAACTCAACTTGTAAATAATAAAGATTTGAAATTTTTTGAACTTTACCCTTTGATCTTCCTTGTGTATGAGTGCATCATCCATATTTGAAACGTTAATATCTTACTTTTCACAAAATAATGGTACTTCATTCAAAAATGTATGCCAACCATTATTTTTCATGCTTTGTAATCTATCATTGTACACTCTACCTAATGCTATAGCATTTACAATATCTTCATCACTTCTTTGTAGTGTCTTAGACAACTCATTAATGATCCCCAATATATGTCTCATCAAGTACAAATTAAAAATAAATTCAAAAGACTACATAGATTTCAATAAATGACATGCGTCAACACGTCAATGTTTACTTCCCTTAAGAAAAATAATTAAATTAATTAGTTAAATCACATTAAATCTATCAATTAATTATATTATCATTTCAATTTTTTTTATCTCTCTATCTATTTAATTATTTCTCATCAATGTTTAGAGAGAAAATAATTAAGTAAAAATATGCAGAGAAAAAATAATTAATACATCCAAAAATTAAATATTTTTTTATAAAAAAGGATATACAAATTTTTAAAAAGGATCTTATAATTATAATTAGGGTGATAATATTTTTTTTCCTGTATCTAATTGCAATCTTGGACTTTCAATCACTAGGCATGACACTGATGTCTTCCTCCAATTTAGAGATAGCTACGGTTTGATTGATTTTCAACTCTAAGAATTAATTCGTCATCACAAGCCTCCACTCTATTGTGGGCACCCAGCTGAAAGAGCAATCTTATCAGTGGAATTGTTTAAAGCTTTTGGAAGAGACGTTTTTAACAAAACAAGTTGGACCGAATTAATTTTTGTACGTACGTATTATTTATTTCGCAGTTTGCAGTTAACCTTCTATTTCCTTTTCCACACCAGGTGATGCGGCTTCTTTATTGCAGGAGTAATATAATAAAGGAATGATTTGCAGACAAATCAAAGCTTAGTTTAAGACATTGGTAGAAAATTGTACATGTATAGATTAGTTGGGACCCTTAAAGAACATCATATCAACTGAACCTGTTAACTTTTCAATCCCGTAATAGCTACAGTATAGTGCAACAGTACCTTCCTTATTCAGAATTTACTTTTGTCGCACCAGAAATGTCATCTATCTTTCCTACAAACAACTATAGGGGAGTATAGATATGTCAAAAAGAAAATAAAAAATAGAATATATAAGATAAATATTGACATATATGTCAAAGTTATAGATATAAAATTTTGAATGAAGCTAGCGCATATATGTAATTTAGATTTATCCCGGCGGATAACACTTATATATGTGGAAGAACTACATTTAGTTGCGTATCGCTATAAAATGGAAATTTAAATGTGAAATCCACGTATATGCATCACTAAAAAAATGTTATCTGTATTAGTACAATCTTTCTCTAACCAAAATTAAACTTCATAATATAAATATTACAATTTTACTTTGAAAATATGATATATCATATTGACAAATAATTAATGTTATTATTATGTAAAAAAACATTATTAATAATATAATAAACCATATTATATATTGGTAATAATGATAAGGTTTATATTAATAATTTAATTTTTGTTAAAAAAATCTATACCCATAAAAAAATTCTACTGTCTAGTATTTTTATTCATTAATACATGACAGTTTTTTATATATAAAAACGTATATATATGCTGTCACTCGATCGGGTTATTTATTGCTATTTTATTTTTGTGAATATAGCATATAGAGCATTATACACCACACAACACACATTTTCACTTAGGAAAAGCACTAGCTAGTTGGTACTGCATTGTTGCATGAGAGGGGGAAACTGTTGTAAGTGTTCCATCCTCAAAAATACAGAGAAAATAGATAGTCTAGCTTAATTATTTCAGCACATGGAACTGGGGAGAAAATGCAGGAATGGACATATAGCTAGCCATTACTAAGCATGGTTGCTGTTGATGAGACCGTTGAGCGCAGAAGTGAAAGACTTATTGGTGATGCTATAACCTCCGTCCAAGACAAAGTTAACTCCACTCACGAACTTGGCCTCGTCGCTGCACAAATAAACTGCAGCTTTGGCTATGTCCTCAGCTTCAAGAACCGTTCCTTTCAACACCGCAACCTTACACAGCACTTCCTGCGTCTCTTTCTTGTTCATCTTCAACGCGTTGTTGAGCATCGGAGTGGGAATTCCACCTGGACAAACGCAATTCACTCTGATCCCATGTTCCCCAAGTTCCACGCACAGGTTCTTCATTAGCCCCACCACCGCGTGCTTCGAAACAGCGTAAGCGTGCGTTGTTTCGCCGCCAAGAAGCGAAGCAACGCTTGAGGTGAAGAGAATCACCCCTCTCTTTGCGGGGATCATGACCCTAGCGGCATGCTTGGCGCCCAAGAAAGCTCCGTACACGTTAACCTCGAAAACATTCTTAAAGCCATCGTTGTCGGATGTCGTTATGGAGCGATTTGAGTCTCCCGAGATGCCGGCGTTGTTGTACATTATGTCGAGCTTGCCGTACTTGGACACGGCAAATTCGACCACGTTTTTGACGTCGGAGTCGCTGGTTACGTCGCAGTGGACGTAGTGAATGTTTGTTGTGCCGAGGGTTTTGCAGTGGAACTGGCCTAACTCGTCTTGCACGTCGGCGATGATTACTTTGGCGCCGTGTTGGACGAATAGTTTGGCCGTGGCGGCACCAATGCCGCTTGCTCCTCCTGTGACTATCGCCACTTTGCCTTCAAGCCTGCAAGGTCATCAAAGATTTCTTGTTAACTGTTTCAGATTTTAACTCGTACCAAAAGAAGAAATAAGTTAGATCAACAAAGTTAATGGAATGGCTTGAATCTCCGTTAATTTTTAAGCTCCAATTATTTCAAATATTTTTTTGAAATAAATGATCTTATTTCAGTTACTGAATTTTCCATCCATTACAAAACATATTTAAAGTTTGTTCTCTTTTCACTTTTTATTTAAAAATTATTTCCAAAATATGTAATTTTAAAATTCAAAAAACGAAAAACAACTTAATTAAAAATATTTTCTGTAAATACTTTGTTAAAGTAATTAAGAGATCAACAGACTTTTAAAATATAAAAAAAATGCTAAAAATTAACAAACAATTTTGAATGAGTTCGAGATAGAAACAAATTTTAAAAATGAGAAAGTAGTTTCTAAAAATAATAAACAAGGAGACAAGACTTAATGTCAGTAATTACCTTTTGGCAATTGAAGCCATGGAGGAGGACTTGATCATCTATCTAGCTAGGACGAACACTATGCAGGCAAGAGTGACGAAATGAAAGGTTCAATTCAATGAATGGGTAATATTCCTAACATATGGACACTTTATAAGGGTTTGGTTACCATATGTCAGACCAGTTAGATAAATGAACGCCACCGACCAGAAGGATCATACAACTACTCCCATTGAATGCTGTCAGATGACAAGGCACCCGTACTACACCATAAGCTAGAAACATTTAGAGGGTAAATAATTTTATATTTTATGAATTATATTATGTATAGTAAAATTATTAATTATTTTAATATAAAAATTATATTTAAGATGATTTCTAATAAATTGATAATATAATTTTTTATAATAACAATTTATGTTAATTAAACTCTTATATTTTAATATATATTTTATTATAACTTTTTAATTTTGAGAGAGATTCATTATAAAACATTTGAATAAATCCTACAGAAAATAGATGATTCATTTAACGTGTAAACATCACAAACCGGTTTGTATGATAAATTTATTATCTTTTATAATAATTATTATCTCTTTCTCATATATTTTGATGTTTTAATTTTCTATTTTTCTCAAAATAATGGATGTTTTAAAATTTTAAAGTCTAATTAATGTATTTTTGCTTAAATATACCTTTATTTAATACTCACTACTAGTGGTGTAGGCACCAAAGATTAAGACACTCTCTTCGATCTTGCTTATAAGAAAACAAATATACTTCATACTTATTAAAAAATTAATTAACTTTATTAAATTACATCATTTTCAATTAAAAAGTAAACACTTTTCTTAAATTATCATTCGTTGGAACTTTATATTAACATAAAAATGTCTTTGATCTTATTAAATGAAAAATATTTTGAAGAAAATTTCATTAAATAAGAATTAAATAATTGATATTTATTTATATTTAAGACAAAAAATAAATAAAGAACTTTTGTTATTTATATTTGAGATCGAAGAGAATACCATCATCAACACCATCAACAGCACCTTTAACCCAAATTAATTGGGGTCGGTGGTAGATGAACCCAATGATAAATCGAAAATAGAGCAAAAGAGAGAAATAAAGTTAAAATAAAAGAATTGTGAGAGGAGAAGAGAAAAGAAGATGAAAAGAATTAAAACAGGGAACAACTGGAACATAGAACTATTAAAGGGTTTAACCCTCTATCAGACTTATAGCTTTTCTCCACTCCGTCCTAAGACATACCATCCGCCAATCTAAATCTCACTCCATTAGGTCTTGTTTAACTACCTTTCCCCAGGTAAGTTTTGGTCGACCTCTACCTCTCTTTGTATCTAGCTCTTGGTAACATACTCTTGTTCTAACAGGAACATCTAATGGTCGTCTCATAACACGCCCAAACCATCTCAATCTATGCTCCCTCATCTTTTCACATACTGGTACCACTGATACCTTTTGTCGAATATCCTCATTTCTTATCTTATCCATCTTCGTATATCCGCACATCCACCTTAACATCCTCATTTCTGCTACCCCTATTTTATGCTCATGTTGCCTATGTGCTGGCCAGCATTCCGCTCCATAAAGCATTGCCGGTCTAACAGCTGTTCTATAGAATTTTCCTTTTAGCT
>PYAF01004425.1:613782-632706 GCA_007407185.1 Glycine tomentella | reverse complement strand
TTTGACTGCGATTTTGGCCACTATGATACGTGATAAGATGAGACTCCCTTTTCCGGAAAAAAGTGTTCGCTAGCATCAAATCATAGGCTAGTGCAATGTTCAAGACATCTTCTCCAGTCTCATTTCTCGTCCCATACCCAAAACCACCATGAATTCTATCAAAACCTCCATTGTTTTTACCAACATGCCCATTTAGATCACCTCCTAGGAAAATCTTCTCTTCTCGTGGTATCCCTCTCAGAACCTCTTCCAAGTCTTCCCAAAAATGGGTCTTTTCATCTGATAATAATCCCACTTGGGGTGCATACACACTGAGGATATTTACGATAAGATCCCCGACTACAAGCTTAACCATCATAATCCTGTCGACTTTCCTTATTACATCAACGAATTTATCTCTGAAACTTCTATCGATCATAATTCCAACTCCATTGCGGCTCTTGATATTACCTGTGTACCACAACTTGAAACCTATGCCCTCCACTTCCTTGGCCTTTTCTCCAACCCACTTAGTTTCTTGCAAGCAAGCAACATTCACTTTTCTTCTGGCAAAAACATCTGCTAATTCCCTCAGTTTACCCGTTAATGTTCCTACGTTCCAACTTCCCAATTTCATTCTAAACCCCTGGGCTGTGTTTGCCCGCCACGCTCGCCCATCTGCGTGTTGGGACCCTTGCCTTTTTGTCACCAAATCCGGGTGGAGACCTGGCGCCTTGCCTTTCGGCATGGACCCTAGCATCTTTTTCACTACATCCCGGGATCGATGTAGCGCCTTGCCTTGTGGCGAGGACCCTAGTTCTTTTTTCGATACATCCGGGGTCCGATGTAACGCGTCGCTATGAAGGGAACGCCCCAACGAAATATCATAAAGGTTCATCACATAAGAATAGCTAACTTTTTATGACCGGTTCGCAACTCCTGACGCCAACCCTCCTCCTTTATCCTGGCTTGGGACAAGCCATACATGCATACACACATAGGCGGAGTTTTGAGATCGAAGAGAATATTAAATAAAATTTTTTTAGTCTAAATACACCAATTTTTAATGGCATTAAATATTTCATATAACTTATATGCAATAACCTAAAACATTAAAAGATATAAAAATGTGATACAATGATACCTTAAAAATTATACTAATAATAATTTGTTATTGCTAACATTAAACAGTGAGTAATGAAATCTATATATTAAAGAGTGCGTGTGGGGTGAAGGTGGATGGGTGCGTCCGTGTGTTAAAGTACTCTAGAATACAATTTTTTAAATATTAAATACAAGGCTTATTTTTATTTTATGTATTATTAACTCTATTAAGATATATCAACTTATTATCTAGGTAGTTCGAGTGACACTAAATTTATTAAAAGTGATTGGTTAATGTTTTTTTTTAAATTAATAATCAATAAAAATTAATGAATATTTTCTATCAATACTATTATTATGTTAAAAAACTATTATATAATGGATCTCATTATATATTCCTGTTAGTAATAATAAGAACTGTGCACACATATAACACCTAAAAATTTGGATAATTCAGTATTTTTGTTTCTCAGTTTATTTTTTGTAATAATTCGGTATTTTTGTCTTTATCATGTGAAAATTGGACACACCCGCTCTCTCACTCCTGTACGTGTCCTTTCAATGCGAACTCTGTCACCTAATTGGCAACATTTGCTTTAAACTGAACAACCCGGTTGTAAATAACTTAATATAGAATCTAAATGCCCAACCGCATGGGGACTAAATCGGTGAGTAAATTTGACTTTAATCGCTATGGAGTTTTCAATGTCGAAAATTTGAGTCATAAGAAACTCTTTATGGGAAAGAATACTCGCATTATGAAAGAATAGTTCATTTTCTAACTACACAACTGTAATGAAACAAACACCTTTAAGAATAAATTGTCGGTGGAATGATTTTTGAATAATATAAAAAAAAGGAAAATGTGCACTGATAAATGTTTTTCTTTTAGGTTTCCCTTACCTCCTATAAAAACATGTTTCCCTTTCCAGTGTCTCATTAGCTTGAGTACTGTTGCACTAATGAGTTTTGATTATTGCTTTTACCGGGGTAAGGTTCTTGTTGATCAAGGAGGAAGTAAACTTTTATCTTACCAAAATATTCTAGGAAACAATCAAGGCCAATTGTAAATTGGTGATAAGTTCTAAT
Organism: Glycine tomentella; assembly: GCA_007407185.1. NCBI lineage: Eukaryota > Viridiplantae > Streptophyta > Magnoliopsida > Fabales > Fabaceae > Glycine > Glycine tomentella. Next base: position 630,534 of record PYAF01004425.1, on the reverse strand, counting down.
AGTTCCTTCATAGTCTTGTTCACTAATAGGAAGATTCTAAACAAGAAAAAACATTATATATAGACCATTTTTCTTGGATGTGCAAAAGACATTAACATGGATGATATAGTTCCCAGATAATTGACTATGTTATTTAAGTATGTAATTGAAGGTCGTTGGATCTTTAGATTCTATGTATGGAAGATTATCTGTTAGAAAAAGTCAATCCTTTGAATATTTTTTCATATTTTAAGAGACTAAATCTTTAACTCTTGGATGAGAGATACTCTAGATATAAAAATAAAAATGCATGAAAGCTAATTGGTTGCAAAAGGTGTTGGATTCAGTGGTATGAATTATGAAATTCTCAATCTACTTTTGTAAGTGAAAGAATATATAATGGATAGCATCAGAATTGCACATGTCGTTAGAGGAGGCAAAGGGAGGGAAACAAATGATTTCTTTTGCAAGATAGCTTTCGAAAAGGATTGTGATTTCTTAAGATTGAAATTTATGGATTCTATGATGGAGAAGATCGGATTTGTAATTAAACGGAGATCATAATGCTTTGGTTAGGCGCATATTTCAATATTGGTGGAGTCCAACGGAAAAATTAAGTACTAGAAATTAAGAGATTGAGACAGGGCAATCCCCTATCACCATTTCTATTCTTGATAACTGCCAAGGGTTGAAGTTGAAGCAAAATGATGAATCAAGCCGATATGGAACTATTTACTGGATTCAATGCAGTTCCAATGTGGTTAGGATAACATATTTAAAATAATTAGCAGATGAGTGATATGACACATTTATGCGGGATATGAATGCAAAAAAAATAAAAATAAAATCGAGGCATTCAAAGTTGTTTGAGTTAGCTTCTGGTCTAAATGTGATTTTTTAAAAAGCTAATTGTGGGGGTTTAATATGGATGAAAGATGGTTGGCTGTAGATTTTTTCTTAAATTGAAAAGTTGGGTACATTCCCCTAATGAAGAGCTGTAGCTAATACTACACGGTCGGTTTGAAGGCATAGAAATCGAATTTACTCTCTTACTCTTCTGGTTTATCAACCCTATCACTCTACTAATAACTATATATAAGTGAATCTGTATTATATATATATATAGATAGATGAATTAAATTATATTAATGTAATTTTGATAATTATATTATTATTTTATAATTTTTAATTGAATATTTTTTTAAAAAAAATTGAGATTGAAAATTCCTTAAATATAAATTATATATGTAAAATTTTATATTAATAAAAAAATATCATTTATTATTTTATTTATATAGATTAAAATTGATGTAACGTAAATATTTTAAAATATAGATAATTTGAATTCTTTTATTATTTAACTTTTGACAAAGTTTAACACAAATAATTTTAATAATATATAAATATAATTTAACAGTTATATATATATATATATATATATATATATATATATATATATATATATATAAAGTGAAGTTGGTTGTGCGAGAGTAACAGAATAATTCCATATATTCAGAACACGGGGTAGGGGAGGAATATAATGGATCACAAGAGTAGCTAGGAACCTGATATATCTTGACAATTGCAGAAGCACACACTTGTGTCATAGTAATTCATGTTAAAAATACAGCAAACTATTTTATTTGCAGCTGTCTCGTTATTTAGGAGCTGACAATATCATGGGACACTGTAGATTTGTTGATAGGAAACTTTGGTTATCATTTAAGTCTGCCATATGGTACATTTTGATGTGACAAGGCAATGATAATTTAGTTTTTTTTTTTTTTTTGGTTTGATTACGAAATGGCGTGATAGGTCCGTTGGTCTCATATTAGATGAGTCTGATGAGATACGGTGACAATTTCATACGACAAATATTGGACGTTATATATTGTACTAGGTTCATTTTGGTGGTCTGATAAGGTAATTTATTGTGGTTATATAATTGCGGTAAGATTCACATGTAGAGAAAAGGAAAATATTGTGTGCGCTATCAAACTGTCATGTGGCTTTCAGATCTAAAGTTATGACAGGATAAAATAATATTGGTCAATTTTTTCTGGTTCAGAAGTGCGGTTGGATTTTGGCAACAGGGGGATTTAACAATATGGCTCTAGTAGGTCTTCTGTCCTGCACACGTGCATTAGAAATATTTCGTAATATAACCTGACAAATATTTGTTTTCCTTTGTTGATTTATTCTTGAATTGACACAAATAGGATGATTTCACACAGTTTAGTTCAGTTCAACATTTTTGAACACCCGTATGTTTTACAATCAAAGCCCAATCCCTCAAGCACTATAGCTCAATATATATGAGCCCTTATTAATTCTCTTGCTTATTCATAGTAGACAAAAATCAAGACTCCGAGCCCGGGTACTGAAACATGGGAGAGGAAGGATTAACAATGCTGAAGCCTCCATCTATGAGCAAATTATGCCCACTCACGTACCTTGAATCATCACTAGCAAAATAAAGTGCAGCATTAGCCACATCCTCAGTTTTAAGAGTCACACCCTTGAGATTAGCCAGTGAGTTCATGATAGTCTCAAGCTCCTCATCATTAGCTCCAACAAACTTGGTGGCCAAGGGTGTAGCAAGAGCGAAAGGTGACAAACAATTCACCCTTATTCCGAACTGTCCAAGCTCAACCGCTGCATTTTTAGTTAGACCAACCACAGCATGCTTAGCACAACAGTAAGCATGCGAGGCTACACCACCAATGTAGGAGCTTATGCTGCCCGTAGAGATGATGCTACCACTGCGTGCTGGGATCATCGCCTGCGCCGCATGCTTTATCCCAAGGAAAACACCTGTCACCTAGGAACCACATATAAGATTCGACACCATAATACAATACAATACTTCCTCCCTCCCAAAATCACGCCTTTATAGTTTTAACCTTTAAAAAAATTTAAATTAACTTATGTTCTCACTTGTAAATGAAATATTGAAACATTAATTTCAATCTTGTTCTCTAATAAATAAATATAGTTATCTTGATGATTTGATAATACATTTATTAATATTAAGAAGAAAAAAAATAAGAATATAATAAAATTATCTTCTAATAAATACAAGTTTTCTTATAATATTTCTTATAATATTTCTTTTTTAATCTGTGTATAAAACCTTTAACATTGATATTCTAGAACCAAAGGAATACAATATAATCTTTTTTTGTTAGGTGAACGGAGTATATCTCATTCCTAAAGTCAAGAATTAATCTCTTGTAATAACAAGATATATTCAAGAAGGTAACTTCTTTTAACAAATATTTCTTATAAACCCAAATTGAATTTCTAACTACATATCTAAGAAAGAAAATTATTTGTGAATCATATTGATTGATACAATACAGTATGCATACAAGTATATGACATATTTTAAATTAAAATTATTAAATACGACATATATATATATATATATTGTAATACAATGTATAAATTAAAATTAATAAGAAATGACTAGGTAAGAATGCCTTACCCGTGACATTGACGCTTAGGACACGTTCGAAATCTGCCTTATCGTTGTCAATGATTCGGTTCTGGTGGGGATCAACAATCCCGGCGTTGTTGAACATGATGTCTAGCTTCCCATAAGCTTCTACGGCTTTGTGGACGGCATTTTTTATTTGGTTCTCATCGGTGACATCGCAATGGACATAACAACATGTTGATGGCCCTATGGACTGAGCAACGGAATGTCCCAGTTCGTCTTGGATGTCAGCGATCACTACTTTAGCTCCGTGCTGAGCGAACACTTCAGCAGTGCGTTTGCCGATGCCACTAGCTCCTCCTGTGATCAGTGCAACTTTTCCTTCCAACCTGCACAAAAGAAAAGGATTCACAATAATTAAAGCCTTCCAACTCTTTGTTCTTAGATTTTGACAAGAGTCTATTTCATATCTGTATTGTGCACTACATCATCAAATTCTCAAAACTGAAGCATTTTATATACCTTTTATTGATTGCAGAGGTTGAAGTTGCCATTGATATATGACCTAAGACAAAAAGAAAGGGATATAAGGAACAACCTGTTACGATATGAAATTACAGACAAGCTTTAGCTTAATGCTACTATCAAATAGCAACGATGAGGTAGGCCAACGCCAAAGTCGTCGCTCATATTTTATTATTAATCTTATTGGAATTTAGGCCACATGTGGGTTCTATATATAAACAAACCCATGATTGGGTTAAGGAATCATTTACCGTTTTGTTTTTATTAATTAGGGTATCAAGCAATAATTGAAAACAATGAATTGTTGGTATAATGGGATTAGTTCATTTAAATAAAAAAATTAGCAACTACATAATTTCAGTACATAAAAATTTATATAAATTACAATCCTTGCATTCGTTATATATAATTCCACTTCAGAAGGTAATACGACAAGATTAGCTCCCGTGCTTACTAGTTAGTCAAGTTTTTAAAGGGGTTAACTTATTTAAATAAAAGAAATTTATAACAACTACATAATTTTAAGTATATAAAAGTTAATACAAACAATCCTGGTTACATCGGTTAGATATAATTCCACTTCAGAATCTTAAGGTAATACGACAAGTTTAGCTCTCGGTGCTTACTAGAAATAATCAACTTGGAATCTTATCCTGGAGGGTTTATTTTTCATCTTGGATTTTAAGACGAACACTGCTTGCTTAATTTGAAATAGCTGAATTATATATATTTGAAAAAAAAATTAAAACTATATAATTAATTTTAACTGAAAATTTGCAGAGTGTGTAGTGCATGATGCTTAAAAAATATGTTGAAGAGTTGCTGTTAAAGCAAGTCTTTGAAATTTTTTGGCTTCGGAAGTCTAATTAGTAATTAAGCTTAAAAAATATGTTTAAGAGTGTGTTGTTAAAGAGAGTGTAGTACATGATAATGGAGTCAAAGTGTTTTTTTATAGAGTTAATTTTATTATTTAGTAATGAAGACGAAGTAGACAGTGGAGCTAAAATGTCTTGACTGGATTAAATTAATAATCAAACTACGAGTTCATCATGTTCACCAAAAATGGGAAAAAATATATGAAAGACAATTGAATTGGGTCAAGCACACATTGATCTGTCAAGTGAAAAAAAGTAAAAGAAAAATGTTTTAACAACACCATGATGTTATCTTACACTTAAGAGAGACAATTAAAAAAGAGAAAAAAGATTAAAGGTATGATAAGAAGAAAGAGATAGAGAGAAATAAGAAATATTAGTTGAATGTTTAAAATAGACAGGTGTATACGTATCATTACTTGAAGTAAAAAGATGGGAAAATGAAGATAAAATAACAGATAAAAACAAAAACGTTAACCTTAGGCGCACAAGGCCATTCTAGCCCTAACCGCTACGTGTGTATGAGGGTGCTGGCTTATATGGATGGTCCTGTTTAATTTCAGTTTATGATCCTTATTTTTTCCTCACGTTATAATATGCAGGGAGTTTCCTTAGAGGAGAATAATGAAATAATATGGAACGAAAACTTTACCTATCCCTCGCATGATGTTTGATGTGTCCCTCGACTTCTGGATTTCACAATTTATGTTTCTTTCAATTTCAACTTTTCGGCCGAATTGGGTTCTGATTTTTCCTCTCCCTTAGCTTGATTTAAGTTTTCAGTATTTTTGCACCCTTTTGGATTGATAATGTGTTAAATTTCACGTATTTGATGAGTGCCACAGAACTTTCTCCTCTTGCTTTTTTGTATTTTAATTTTAATTTAATTGTAATATTATTTTTCAAAAAATATTGTAATATGTTAATATGTACAGCTTTATATAAAATATAATTAAAATTTATAATTGTTAATAGAGAAACATAACTATAAATTGGATTTTCCTGACTCTTTAAAACACCTTGTGGGAGACAAAGTGGTAGTATCCTTAGATACAGAAAGGAGAAAATACAGAATGTTCTTAATCACCTTCAGCATATGTTACAGGAGAAAACAAAAACTCGTTTGTTATACTTATATAACACATGTTCTGAACTCTACAAACACGATCATACCTACACATAAAGTCAAACGAAAATTTAAGCAGCGATTGCTGCAACTTCAGCAGCCATGGGCTATCAAAAAGATAAAAACTTAAAAGGAGGAAAGCTTCCTTCAGCTTTCACCTAGTGGTAAGCGGATCTATGATAATCGCTGTCCTGCATTTTTACCAGCCATCATGGTAGCAGAAGCTAACGGGTATGGCCTTCACAACCAAAGCATTGTGGCAAAAGTTATGAGCTTTAACTCACCTTTTTGATTTCCTTAGATTCTGGCCCTCACCCCTGGCTTCCCCTAACCTTGATTTTAGACCATTGCCTTGTGCTGTAGCAGGTCTTTCCTGGAAGTTATTTGCGAGATCTCGTGATGACCAAGGCTGGGAAAATTGTCTAGTTGGATTGGCATACCCTCTGGAAGATGCAAGCCTAGAACCAGCCAATATCTGATCCCTTAGACCTTTCACTGATTTATAGCCTTGCATTTCATCCCCGTAACCTTTTCCTTGAGTTTGCTTTTCCAGTTCATAAAAGCTTTCCCAATCTATCCCATCTCCTGAATTTTGAAGCTTATCAGCTTGGACTCCCCATTCCATTCCATCTGATATACTCCTCTGCAGAGATGTGCTTTTCCTTGAAGTTTTCCCAGAGGTAGACCTCCTACTACCTTTCACTTCTTCCTCAATTGGATATCTTCTTGTATCAAATCTGCTTTCAGGAGGGTAGGTCCACTTATAACTCTTGTTGTTATTGTCCATATTTAAATCTATAGAATGAAGATCACTTTCAGCAGATTCCTCCTCACATTCTACTCCATTGTCAACCTCTCCTCCATCATCTTCTTTATCTTCAATGAGATGGGAACCTAATCGGCTTCTGCTGAGATAGGCAGCAATTTCTTCATCATTCAAGTGAGTGGAACTGCGACTCTTTTCTCTAACTTGTTTGCCTCCAAGAAAAGCTTCAAGTTGATTCCTTAGCTTATCAACAGCTGCATTATTTTCCTCAAGCTGATATTTTGCATCAGAGAGTTTCTTTTGAGCTCTCTCCTCACGTAACCTATCGGTCAACTGCATTATTTCCTTTTCTTTCTCTACCTCTTCACAAACTTTTGTAGACACTATCTTTTGTTTCTCAATCTCAGACTTATCTTCATCAGCATCTCTTGCTAACTCATCACATACTTGCTCAATAATTTCTCTTGCTCTCTTCTCACTTTCAAGCTCTTTCACCACCTTAAGAAGGGAAGCTTTAGTGTCGGCCAGTTCTCTCCCAAGCTTCTTGTTCAAGCTTTCTAATCGTCTCCTGAGTTTCCTCTCTACATTGAGTTCCCCAGCAACAGATTCAATTGCAGCCTCAACAATTTCTTGCTCCTTGTTTTTCCAAGCAGCCTTTTCTTCAGCAAAACACTTCATCAAATAATTTATCTCATTCTGATCTGAGCATTGTTCCTGGATAAGTTGATTGACCTGTAGGCGAGCCCTCTCCAGCTCAGTATGCAGAGCTGAGATAAGAGACATACTGGATGAAGGACGATCTTCATGACCCCACATCCGGTTTATAATTTTAAGAAGCTCTTTGGATGTTGTTAAAGCATTACTAACATCTTTTAAACGTCCTTTAACTCCAACAGCAGATGAAGCAGGGGTCTGTGCTCGGGATCTAGTTTCAATCTGCAAGAAAACCAAGATGTAACTATCAGGAGGCATACACATCAAGTATTTTTCTTGAGAATTTAAAATTATAAAGGCTGAATGAAAAACAAAACGCAATTGTATGCTAAACTGCCGCAAGTGCATGACAAGGTGTTTTGTGTTTGATTATGATTCATTTCAAACCATACCAAAATAAAGAACAAAACTAAACGTCTGAACCTCCTTCCAAAGTAACAGAAAAATGTGTAATTAACTTTAGCATGTAGTTTGGCCATTCTAATGTGAATAGAGAACCTTGGCATGCTATACTTATAATGTTTTTCAGTCTAAGTCTTTTCTTCATGTATCACGAAGAAATATAGTAATCTGTCAGCAACCATCAAAGTACTAGTAGATGTATTAATAATATAATATAATTACTAGTAAGAGCAGCAACAAGGGACCTGTGCAATTGTGCAGTGCATGCAGATCCTTTGCAGCTGACACCTACACAGAGTTTTCATTGAAAGAAGTTCCTAATTTGTCCAAAATATAGTGAAAACATGAAAGCAACAGAGCTGTCAATAAATATTGCTATACATGACGGGGCATTTCATGCTGGAGGGATGGATTTCAACACTTAACAACACAAAAACAGAAAATATCTATCCAAAGTAACAAAGAACAAAGCATAAATTAGCTGCTGTAGAATGGATCCTCTCTGTTGATATTTTCAAATGACAAGGTCATGTAAAATTTGTGGGAATGAATCCTCACATTTGTGTCTATCTCTCTCTTTACAGACATTAGATTGCAGGACCCATTCATCATCTACGATGAGACAGACAGACAGAAAGACACGATATTCACATTGACATTTTCATATAAAAATCTGAACGAGAGGGTCCATCCCCATCTTGTTCATAAAGACTAACAAAGGTTGATAGGAGCCCACCTATTTAATGCTGATAAAGAGAGACAGACACAATTCTCACCTAACCTTAATTGATATGAAATTTGTCCATTCCAATAGAGAAAATCGTCCTCAAAGTACAAATAAAGTAAATATATTAGTATTGGAAATAATTAGATTAGATACCTCCATGAGACTGACATTGCTAAGAGAATCCAAAGGACCAACATGGTGTTCAGTGATCTTAGCCCTGTGAGAAATAGACGGAGTTCTTTTCTGGCGACTTCCAGTTCCAGATCGATCCATTCTCTACAAAAAAAAAAAAAAAACTAAACTGTGAGAACACATATATAATTTGCAGTTAGTTGGTTTTTTTTTTTTTTTTTTTAATTTCCCACAAGACAATCATGTTGTTCGAAACACCATCATACACTAAATAGGAACATCTCTTCCAAAAGACCCAAGTTAGTTAATAAAACAAAAAACATGAATTTTGGCGAAAGTACCTCGGACACAGGACTGTGTGATGGATCGGACAAATGGGGAGGCAAAGAACCAGAACGCATGGACCTGGGAACTCTTTCTCTGGTTCTGAGTTCCTTCTTGGACCTGACACTGGGCGAAGGAATCTCGTTCATCTCCCAGAGCGTGGCGGCGAGCTTCCTGGCGGAGACCGGAGCTTGGCGGGGCTTGTTAGCCGTCTGCGACGGCGGGTATTTGGGGGATGCCAATTCCCGGAGAGGAGATCTCGAGCTCATGAGCTTCCACGTGGGCACGGGCGTACTGGATCCGCCCCGCTTTCCAACGAGAATAGTCCTCTTGAAGCGGTAGTTGTGGAGCACGGAGGAGGAGGAGGAGGCGGAGGAGGAACAGCCTCGTTTTCGGATCTTCCCAGGAATCATGTCCATGTTGCTTCGGTCTTGGCTCAGCATCAGAACACTGAGTTTTGGTGCACTAACATAGCAAGAAGAGGAGGAAAGTGTGATGGAACACGTGTCGGGTTATGAGTGGTGGGGGTGGAAGAAGCAACGACGTAGGACGGTGAGTGAGTGATTGGGGCTGGAAGGGTGCGTAGAGAGAAAAAAGGGAGTATTAGCGAAGATTGGGTGGAGTCAGGAGTTGTATTATAGCGACACCATGTACGCCGCTTTTGGCACTTGCCAACCTCACTCACTCACATCTCAATCATCATCACCACAATATATTTGACTTTCACATCTATCTATGTTTATTTCATTCATTCAAATCTTGATTGCTGCTGCTGTATGTCAAAACAAAATATTATACTATTTTATTGATTCAATTTCAAATGAAAATTTGATTTATGTTCAATTGGTTTTTTAATTAAATTTTAATATATAAATACATACAAATTGATTAAATATAGGATATATGTTTGAATTATTTCATCAAAATATAATAAATAAATAAAAACCAAACTAATTGAATTAAGTTTGTGTTGAATAGAGTTGTCAATGTTATCCAACAAAAAATGGAGCAATCAAAATTGACTCGGCTCCTAAATACTACCAAGTCTATTTGATTTGGCATTTTTGTATTTTCCTTTTAAAATTAGTATTTTTTATATAAATTAAATAGGTCAATTTGGCTCTACCAAATAGGTTAACATATGACAAATGAAAAATTCAAGCTAGGCGAGCCAACCTATTTGATAGCTCTAGTCTCTCTCACACACCCATTTTCATCAAATTGAGTTATGAACAATTTTACAAAATCTTATCAAAGTGATTTTGATATTTTATGTACTACTCAGACTTATCAAAATGAGTTCTGTATAATTTTAAAAAATATTTTCCAAATGGTTATTCTTTTCTTTTCTTTTTATTTATATTTTTAAATAAATGTTTTTGTTTTTATTTATGTACATATTTTCTTAATTATACCCACATCAGAAAGAAAAAAAATATAATAGTATATAAAATGTTTTCTATCAGTCGTGCGAAGAAATCTTCTCAGTTGATCATCCTCTTGAACAACTTGTCAAATCCAAATAGTACACAAAATATCAAAATAACAAATAAAATAAATAATGAACATATTAAGAATATAAATAATTTAAAAATAGAAAATTAAATAAATTTTGAATATGAATGTAATAATCTTAAAACGATCGATTACAAAAGAAGAAAGTATATACCAGATCACGTGGTCAACTCATGTCACCAATACAACCTCACGCAAGTCCTCCTCCTAAACCCTCGACCCTCGTCTTCCCCACCCCCACTCCAACTCGAGAGTACACCAACTAATTAAAAGAGACAATTACAGAATTAGATGATAAAAAAAAAATACATGGAAAACGGAACGAGAATCTCACAAAAATTATGATCAACAAAAATTACTCACATCCCCTAATTTGAGTGTATCAATCTCACAAACTACTAAGGACAACACTTATGATGTTGCCCTTCATTTAAAGGGGTCATGACTTTAATTTTGGTTATGTATGATCATCCCTTCCTGTCACCGTAATACTTGAATGAAGATATTGATTTGATTATAAATATTCTCAATTGAAGTTGAGGCCTTAGGATAAGATCGTAGCCTAAATATTTTTTTTTCAAAAATAAAATAAGATGAAAAAGACACTTTTGACAAGATCATGAATATACTATATTATGGTAACAAATAATCTTTTTTGTGTGTGTGTTCAGGAAAGAAAAAACAAACTAACAAACAACAATAATATGTCGACCCGGGAGTTCCGGCCACACATAATTTACTAAAATTTAATTATAATATACTTTATATGTTTATAAACATTTATTTTATCTAAATTTTATTTATATAAAATAAATATTTGTTCAATAAATTGCAGAGGTTAAAATACTATTTTACATCAAATTCAGATGTTGACCTAATTTATGTATTTAAGCATTATATCATATAGATTTAAAAATACATCAAATTCTACTGGTTTGTGTTCCTCCCGATATACTCAGTACTTGCCAGTTGCCACACTCGGCTATCATGAAAGGAGTGCACACTAATTTGGACTTACACGTATACAATTTTTTTCAGTCCTATATCACTTTTTCGTAATGATTGAATCCATATTCAAAGTTATTATAACTTTAAACAAGGAGAAATTCAAGGAGAGAAAAAGGCAAATTTGATTTAAAGCAAGTAGTTCATACTTCTCCAGTTAATGTCACATGCATCATGTTTCTCCTTTTTGGATACCTCGCCCTTCTTTTTGTATATTTCCTTTCGCTTATTTTGTTGTTTTTTTTTTTGTGTTTTTTTGTTTTTGATTTTAGCATCTGCACTTTTACTATTTCTATATGCTTTATTTCCACTCGCAGAGTTCCCACTATCATTGCAAATTCATATGGACCCAACAGTTTGGGCAACAACTTATGAAGCCCACAATATCCCTCCCAATCAGATTATACACGGCTTTATATATTTGGCATTTGGCAATGTGAGTTCATGATGTTTAGAAATGAGATGAAGAATTGAATTAGATTGAAAACCTAAACAGTCTTACACGTATAAGAAAGTCAATTTAAAATGACTTTTTTTTAATAAAATTTTAAAATGAGTTCAATTACACTACATTGTTCAATTTAGAACAAATAAAATGTATTGTAACCGAATAATGTAGTGGAATATTAAAATGACTTGATGAGAGCGAAAGGTTACACATTAAATTTAATGATGTTTTATGAAATTAAATATTAAAATGACTTTCTGTCAAAAAAATATTAAATGACTATAGTTAATTATAATTTCAGAATTAAAATAAAGATATATTACCCAGAGATATGAGACTTTTCAACAAAGATATCTCATCAATGATACCTACTGGGGTGGTGCCAAGAGCAATGCTCCAATCTTTGTCTACACTGGAAATGAAGGGGACATAGAATGGTTCGCACAGAACACTGGCTTCATGTTCGAAACAGCACCTTAATTCAAAGCCCTTTTCGTTTTTATAGAGGTATGAGTATGACTGCTTAAACTTCGTTCACTTGTTTAATTTGATGAGGGATACTATATATGTCTATGTGCTTGATAAGTGATAACCCAAAGGGAAACCTTTAAATGCAACTTAGCTACTCTAAGCAGTTGAGATCTTAACATTACTAAAATGTTTTCAAAATAAAACTCCATGCAGCATAGATACTATGGAAAATGATTTCCATTTGGGGGAAACGAGGAGGTTGCAAATGCAAATAGCAGCACACTTGGATACTTGAGCTCCACACAGGCTTTGGCTGATTATGCCACTCTCATCATTGATCTCAAGAAGAATTTATCAGCAACATATTCCCCTTTTGTAGTGTTTGGAGGATCCTATGGAGGAAGTATACTATACATCATATTTTATTAAAAATTAATGTGTATTTTATATATGACAATAATGTTTACCTCTTTTAGATAATTAGTCTGAATGGATGTTTTGCAGTGCTGGCTGCATGGTTCAGAATGAAGTATCCAAATGTTGCCATTGGAGCCTCCAATCCTTCAATTTCTGGATTTGGTTTCACCCTATACCTACACTGATATCATCACTCAAGACTATAAGGTCGCCTAGCCACTCTCCAATCTCCATCATATCATTATGGCTGAAATTTAACCCAATACGTACTAATCCTCACCAGTATGGAGATTGGTGATATTTTTTAAAAGTGATCATTTCCTAAATCCTAAATTCATTTAATTTTGGATTATATATTATGATAGTTAATTTTTTATTTTCATGAAATAAAACAAATATTTTGAAGTATTTATATAAATGTTTGTATGACAGAAAATAAAGATAGAGTCCTGAATTACTTTTTGTTCATCTTTATTATTAATTTAATTCATTCACGTCATACTATACATATGGACGGTACCTCTGTAGTTTGGGGGATATTATACTATGCAACGGTTAATGGCGCTTTCATGTACTTTGTTATACGGGTTGTGGTGGGGACTGGGGAGGTTATGTAGTTCTCTATGTTTTGCTTTCTGCGTAACTTACCTTGTGATAAGTTATTCTTCATTAATAAAATTCGTTTGTTTTTTCTTTTTAAGAAAAACTCTTACTGTACATATAAGATGCCATTTTAGATTTTGGATTACTTATGCCATTTTTAGATTTTGGATTACTTTTTCGGATCTCATGTCATATATGATAAAAGAATTTTTCTTTTTTTTACTAGTAGGTTTCATTTTAGATTTTTGAATGTTTTTGTAAGTTTCATAATAAATTACACTTAAATATATATAATCAATCAGTTAGAGAGAAAAACATTAAAAAATATATTCTTAAAATGGGAACAGTTCTTGAAAGTTTTTAAAAAGAACTCAATTTTCATGATGCTGGAGATTTCCAAAACATCTGAACATGTATAATGGAAGATTGGTGAAGAGTGATTTTTGAGCTGAAAAATCTATTTCAAAAACCCCATGTTCTAACCGACTCCATGCACTAGTAGTCCTAGCTCTTGATTAGTCAAGAATTATGCGCTGATATTTTATTTTATTTTTTGTTGCATAAGATATGATCCTTAGAGCGAGAGTGAGAATTGTTACTAAGTGATTAAAGGGTCTTGGAAACAAATAGAAGACACAGCCCGAAAACCCGGAGGACTAAAACAACTACGGAAATCGTTCAGAATATGCAAGTGAGAGCATGACTTACTAATTAATCCTTAAAAGAAAAAAACAATTAATTTTCTTTATTCAGATTATTTCCCATATATAACGGATGATAGATTATTTGTTCTTGTTTTCCTGAAGGAATTATATAAGCACAGGTGCTCTGGTATATTGGCTTCAAATGGCTTTGGGTACTGCGGCCATGACAGATTATCCAACACCTTCCAATTTCCTAGCCCCTTTGCCTGCTAATTATCCAGTGAGAAAGGAACTAATACTCTCAAACTATTTTTTTTTAAAGGTGCTCCTTCCAATATTCAACTTCAACACATGATGCTCAAAGGTCTAGCTCATATCCGAACGTTTAAATTGGTGAAAGATGAATTTGAATCTATTTTAAAAGTTGACAAATCAATCTGAACCTAATTAATATCGTTTTGTGTCACATCACTCAGTTTGGTTTTCTTCGTTAACAATGTCACACTTCTACGATGATAATGATTATTTTAAACCTTAAATAAGATAAAGAAAGGATTAAAGTGAATTTTTTAATACTTTTGTAAATTTTGAGAAAAGTTATATTCTCACCTCCATAGAATAACTTGGTTAGAAACATTTTCGAAAAATATTATTTCCTAAAAAGGTTATTTTTAAAAATAAATATCAAATAAGAGAAATGATTCCAATTATTTAAGATTTCTAAGAAGTTAAGGAATTTTCTCCTCCCAGACATCTCTTGAGATTATTAGATTTTTTACCGGTACGTGATTGATTTTTAAGTTTGATTTTGACTGTTGAGCTTTTATTAATTAGTCCTTGTAAAGACCCCAGAACCTTGATGTTTGACATCCAATAATGTAATTATAACTTTTAAAAAGATGAAACAAATTAATGGAAACATACAAAGAATGCACACCTTGACGTCATGGCCTTGAATCCAGATGTGCGAGGCGATTGATAACTTATCCGTTGGAAATGAAACGTTCACTAAGTTGTATGCAGCAGCTAATATCTTCTACAACTATTTATAGTTTGACTGCCACATGTTTTGGTTTTGGATAATACTACGGATACTATATTGGGGGATGGGATTGGCAGGTGACCAAATATTTTTATCTAAGCACGGTTATATATTCTCAATTGCTTCCATCCTGGTTTATATATAATAGTCTTAAATATATTTTGAATTCTTCAAATTTAAACATATGTCCTTTTTAGTCTTTTAAATTAAAATTTATATTTAGTGTCTTAGCGAAATACCTTTTTTGATTCTCTTGATTGATTTTTTAAAATTTGAAGGGACAAAAAATATATTTAAATTTTATAATATTTCAAATTAAATGAGGGAATTATATATCAAATTATGAAGTTTAATTTTAAGTATTCAGGCATGTACAGAGTTGATAATGCCCTTGGGTGCCAACAATGAGGAGAGCATGTTTCCCCCTTACAAATGGAAGCTGAAAGACGTAGAGTCTTACTGCAAACGTGTCTATCACATAATACCCAAGACCTCATTGGATTACCACTGAGTTTGGTGGCCATGTGCGTAGTTAAATTAATTAAGCTATATTAAAAAGTTATATAATTCTAGTGTTTAATATTTTTATTTTATTGATAAATAATATTTTTTGTAGTGTACATATAATACTAAATATTGTGCCTAATGAAGTTTTTTTTTTTTTTTTTCTTTTGAAATTTGCCAACACTGCAAAGCAATTTCATGCTCTGAGATGGCAGTGATTGATTCTTCTCTGCAGGACATTGAGAGGGTTCTAAAAAGGTCTGGGAGCAACATTATCTTCTTTAATGGTTTAAGAGACCCTTGGAGCGGTGGAGGGTGTGACATCTCTCTTTCTATCCACTTTTATTTATTCTCATTACTATGACTAATAATATACTGGAAGGTCCCATATGACAGCAGTTAACTATGAGTATAAGGTCTCATTAATTACTTGCAGGGTGTTAAAGATATCAGAATTTTATATATAGTTGTTATAGTTGCAAAAGAAGGTTAATTTTAAGTTTTGAACCAAAATAATTAATATCATCTCTTTTTTTTTTTTTTTCTTCTTGTTTTGATTTGCATTAATTTATTCGTGTTTTGTGAGCTCATCATGTGGACCTACGGTTCTCAGCTACGGAAGATCCAGAGTGGCTTAAGGATGTAAGGAAACAAAAGATCAAGATCATAGCAAGTTGGATCGATTTTTTCACCCCAATAATAAATAAGAAAACATATTTATCTAAATAATACAACCTAAAATATATTTACCTCAATAATAAATATTGTTCACGTTAAAAAATCGATTTCTTAACATGAAGTGTTTGTGTTTTTTTTTTTTTTTTTGCCTTTAGTTTAAAAATCAGTTCATGATTTTTTTCCTAGGTTTTTGTTTTTTTAAACTCAGTTTAGAATGAGAATTGAGTTTTTATTTTATTTTATTTTAGTTTTTTTTTTGTTTTTTAAATTGTTTATCTATTTTTTTACAGTTTTTTATAAAAAAAATTAACTGTTTTTTGTTTTTATTTTTTATTTTCATAATTTATATATATTAATTTATAAAAAATATTTTTTCTAGAATTTCATTTGAGAAATATATATATATATATATATTT
>PYAF01004425.1:524173-613682 GCA_007407185.1 Glycine tomentella | reverse complement strand
TTTGTGTTTAAATATATCTATGATATTAGAATTAAATGAACCTAAAAGTAATAAAAATACCAAAATAAAATAAACAAAAATAGAATTAATTAAATTATATAATGAATAATTACTTTTTTTACACATGAATAATTATAATGTAGTAAAATAAAAAAAGTGATTTAGTGAAAATAATTAGAGTTATTTAGTGAAAATAAAAAAGTGATGGAAATTATTCAAGGTAATAAAATAACAATGTATTATTAAGAAAAAAGCGTAAAATTATACAAAATTCCATTTAACAACTTATGAAAGTTTTTTTTTTTTCCGTTCTATATTAGCATATAGATAATTAAAAAGAAAAATAATAATTTAAAAAAGAAAATTTCTTAACATGAATATTAATTTATTATTGAGAAAAATATTTTTTGTATCGTATTATTTGAATAAATATTTTTATTATTATTATTTGGGTGAAAGTACACTTGGATCTCACAATATCATGGAAACCAACTATACGTGTAAGAGAGACGAAGAGAGAAAAAAAAAAAAAAATCTAATCAGTGATCATGATTTGATAAAAGAAAGTAAATTAAATTTATTTCCAGTGTATGCATATCTACGTCTCTTTCATTGATCAGCTTTCGTAGCCATCGTTATGCGAATGTAAAATTTCAACAAAGCGTAGGAGACACGGAAGTAACTCTCAATCGGATTTGTCATTTTGGTTATCCATTTCTTATATAACTTCAGTTTCAAAAGCTGGATGGCTTTTTCTTTAAAAAAGATGACATTCTGGAATGCAGATTATATCTCACTAGCTTTGAGTAAATACGAAAACTGACCAAGTGGCAATGTATGCTAAGAAATTCAAGGGTAATTTTGTGTTTTATACGAAAAATCTTCTAGTACCAAATAGCATTTTTTTTAAGTGAACAACTGAACAAGGGAGAGAAACTTATGCTTGGCACATGTTAATTTTTAGCAAATATTTCCGGTCAAAGAATAAAAATTTGGTGATTTACTACTATTATTCAGGAAAAGAATGTTTCTCTTTCTCCTCCATTGCCGTACCCGCATTTTTCAGTTTGGTATGCCTTTATTTATCCTTCACGCAACTACAAATTTGAACAAATAATTTATGTTTTATTCTATGAAATTATATTAAAAAAAAAACAAATAACCTGAAAGGAATACATTAACGTATAAATTTAACACCAAATTATATTGGTTTATAATGTTTGAAAAATAATGGATATTTAATATATTTTAAAAACAAGTATAATAAATAAAAATCGTCACAAAAAATAAAAAAATATATATTAACATTTTAATACATTTATTTGACGTCCTCTCTTTTTTCTATCTTTCTTTCTATCAAATAAAATCATACTAAATTTTTTTTATGGTGTCCCAACAATTATGGGGGTTCTGTTACTTTTTTTTTAATCAATTAAATTATATATCATTTTCTCATTAATTATTTATTTTTGTTTTTTCAAATTAGTTCTTGATTATTATTTTTTAAAAATTTAAAATTGTATCTTTTTAAATTAGAAAATATGATTAAAGATAACTTTAAAAGTTTGAATCCTAAAATCTTTTTAGTTGCTTTTAACATTTTTTATAAAAAAAATTTGGGGTTTATGGTTTAAAAATGTGTTATTATTGTTTCTTAAACATAGATTTTATAAAAAGTTTTGAAAGTAACTAAAAATATTTTAGAGTTCAGACTTCTAAAATTATCTTTAATTATAGTTTCTAATTTTATAATTTTAAAAAATAATAATCAAGGATTAATTTGAAAAAACAAAAAAAAAATGAAAATATAACATCTCATTTGATTGGTTAAAAAATTAACAGTATCAAAACCTCTTAAATTATTGAGACATCATAGAAAGTAAAAATACTCTTTTAATATATTGATGCGGATTAAATTCAAAATATATATATATATATATATATATATATATATATATATATTTACTTTAGTTGTACATAACAAGATATTAGGCGTACCTTCATCCACCAAAATTTTGTACATACATGTATTTACTGATAGACAGAGAATTAAATGAGTTTTTTTGGGCACACAATTTATTCTTTTGCGACATAATTAAATTTAAAATTATATATCAAAATTAATAATAATTAAATAAAAACATTTATTAATATGCAAAAGCAGAAATATAATGACCAATTATTATTTTGTGTTAATAAAAAGTTAAAAACTACTATTATGTATGAAAGCTATAGATTTCTATTTTAAAGATTATAAATACCAATCACATTAATTTATTTCGCTGAAAAGAATTAATAAGTCTATAATTGTGATATTTAAAATCTAATCTATCTTAATCTAAGTCTAAACTTGTCATTGAAGAATGTGGATAAACACATAATAATAATTGCAATGGTCCACTGATTGTTGGTCTGTAGCCAACCAACAAGGTTTTATTCTGCGGAAGCTCTGAATTCCTGAGGAACTTCTCATTTTTTTTCCTCTTTTAAATACACATCTCATTTGTAGCCACAGCTCATTAGAGAAAAAATAATGGCAATTGGCTTGCAGTTCATAATCACACTCTTCTCTATATTTTGGGTTCCCTCACTCACCTTTGCTTTTGCCCCTACCCTTCCCAGATTTCCTTCTTCAGCAGTTAGTGCAGAGCTGAAGCAACGCTCATATTCTTCCCAAAATGGGCTTTACAGAACAAAATTCTTCACCCAGATACTGGATCACTTCAATTTCAATCCCCAAAGCAATCACACGTTTCAACAAAGGTATCTCATCAACGATACCTTTTGGGGTGGTGCCAAGAACAATGCTCCAATCTTTGTCTACACTGGCAATGAAGGGAACATAGAATGGTTCACACAGAACACGGGCTTTATGTTCGAAAATGCTCCTTCTTTTCAAGCCCTTTTGGTTTTCATCGAGGTAATCTTTCTTCTTTTGTAAAGGGTACTAGATCTCTGTCTGTAATTTGATAAACTAAACTTTTTGCTTGATCACTCAAAAGCAACACTTTACTTGTCTTAATTGAAATGAACTTGTCCAATATCTATGTTGCTGAGATCCCTAACTAGGATTTTTAACTGTTCCTAACAATTAAGTTATAAACTTACTGTATTTCATGTATCTCAAACTGAACTGCAGCATAGATTTTATGGAAAATCAATACCATTTGGGGGAAACAAGACGGTTGCATATGCAAATACTAGCACACTTGGGTATCTGAGCTCAACACAGGCATTAGCTGATTATGCCACTCTCATCATTGATCTGAAGAAGAATTTGTCAGCCACTGATTCTCCTGTTGTGGTTTTTGGAGGATCCTATGGAGGAAGTATAAGCCTATCACTTTTTTATTTTATTTTTAATACTAGTGTTTTAAGTTTTTGTCCTCATTGATTTTAATAGTTCAATCCCTCAAATTGAGATGAGTATAAAATCTAAATGGGCTTTGTTTTTCAGTGTTGGCTGCTTGGTTCAGGATGAAGTATCCACACGTTGCAATTGGAGCTCTAGCATCCTCTGCTCCGATTCTCCATTTCATGGGTTTGGTTTCGCCAGATATCTTCAACAACATCATCACACAAGACTTCAGGGTTTGATTCTCTCAATAATTTGCGATTAATATGCACATGCATATGTGGCCCAGGCCATGGTTAGTGAGGAATGCTGAGTACTACTATTTAAGTAAAAAATTTCGTTTGATGTACTACCGCAGAACGAGAGTGAGCATTGTTACAAAGTGATAAAAGGGTCTTGGGATCTGATAGACGACACGGCCAATAAACCCGGAGGAATGGAACTGCTGCGGAAAACATTCAGAATATGCAAGTGAGAGCATGATTAATTACTAATGCAAAATGATTTAATTGAATGATCAATTAATTAAGGTGACTATGTTTATAGGTTAGTTATTATTAATTTTTTTCAGGAGCGATGATTTTGGGCCTGGTTCTTTGGAAGGCTGGCTTCGGGCGGCGTGGATTTATACAGCCATGACAGATTATCCGACACCATCCAATTTCCTGAATCCCTTGCCTGCATATCCGGTGAAAAAGGTAGTAGCAATTAATTATACAATCTTAAAATATGTTTTTTTTATAAAGGATTATTTTATTTTAGTAATTATTTTCTGGCGTGTTTGATTATACGTTTCTGATGTGTTTTTTAGAAGTTCATTGTTATAATTTTTTTGTCGTTGAAAGAATGAACTTTAAATGCATTTGTAAATCGTTATTCATAGTAAAGTAATTGTTGTAAATAATTTATTTTACTTGTTTTGACTAAAGGGCAGTCATGTGATAAAACAGTTCTAATTGTTTTATTACGAAGAATAATTATTTAATGCATAATATCGATCAATTTTAAAATATTATATATATATATATATATATATACACTGTTAGCTAAAAGAACTTTTTTCAACATGTGGTAGAGTCTATTTCAACTATGATGATAATGACAAAGAAACGGAATGTCAAGTTTTTTAATGATAAAAACCAAAAAAAAAAAAAGTTATCATTTGGATTTAAAAAGTACTACATAAATAATTTATATTTTCGATTTTAATAAGTTTATATATTTACAGATCAATGAAGTTTATACAAATGTTGTAGTCTTAAATTATTATTATTTTTATTGGAGATTGAATGTGAAAAGGGGGAAGGGACCACTGAGGCAAGGAGACTAGAGGAATATTAAAATTATTTGTTTTGGAAAGATTGAAAGAATAATTTGACTAGACTTAGAATTGTGGAAATTTAGATGTGCGAGGCGATTGAGAGCTCAGTAACGGGAAATAATAGATTAGCCAAGTTGTATGCGGCAGCCAATGTCTACTACAACTATACAGGCAAAGCAACGTGTTTCGATTTGGATGACAATTCTGATCCTCACGATCTTGGAGGATGGCAATGGCAGGTAAACCTATCCCATTCATGGTCAAACATAATTTTCTCAATTTCCGATTCTTGTGTTTTCAACTTTTAATTTAATTAAAACTTGCATGTGTTGTAACTAAATAACTAATTACCACATTGAAATATACTATTAAATTTTGTCCAATCTTTTGCTTAAATTAAATCTTTTAGAATAGGGGAAACATTTGAAGGAGTAGGCGAGTAGCCAACTTGCAATAGAAAACGACTATTATCTTTTCGACTTTAATTAATTTCCAGCATATGCTAATGCTAGAATCCAAGAAAAACGTGTGCATGTGACCGCTTCAAACGGAGAAGTCAAGTTGTTAATAATTATCCCAACGTTAGTGCCTCATATTGTGTTTCCACCTTCCATTACTCAACGTTAACTTAGAGCTTCCAGTTCCAGGGTCTTGGTCTTGGTCTTGGTCTTACATTAAGGGAAAAAACCCTTTCCATTGACCGGAAACTATCGGTAGGAGAAAAGCCCAACCCCTTGCATTGCATTACGGTATCCAGCGTTAAGATCAAATATTTTCAGCTGAATTATAATTTTGGGTACGTTTATTTATATTTATAGGAATCACATTCTCATGTTTATATTTTCGGAAATTTAACTTAAATCCATGAAACAAAGGTACTCATTTTGTTCTTACTGTTATGATCAATGAATGAGTTTTAATATTTCTTTTCGGGTTTAATCTTATAGTTTTTAATATTATTATAGTTAACTTTTTCAATTAGTTTTTTCTATGTATTTAAAAAAATGATTACATAATAAATATTTATGGTTATATAATTAAAATTCGTAATAAACAAATCATTTAAATATATAAATTGTATTTTAAATTTATTGTGAATAATTTGAATGTGATATCAGGTTATTTTCACCCCCTTAATAAAATAAAATATTATCAGGTAACAATTCAATAACTTATCATAATTAGACCGAGGGACGAAAACTTAAGTATTTAGAAAATGCAAGTTGATTTTTTTATATTATAAACCAGGAACAAAAAAATATTGACAATGTTACAATGACAAAAAAAAAAACCACTAACTCTTGCGTTTTTAAACCCTCTTTCACTTATTACCCACCACTCAAAACATCGTATTTTAAACTAATTTAACAATCCTAAATTTTCTGCTCTTCAAATCTTAACTTCACTACCTGTAAATATTTTAAATTTCATCTAATTATTAACCTTTTAAATCATTATACAAGTAAAATTTATCCTAACCTCTAATTGTTTGAGTGAAAAATAAGGATTTGTATCTCAAATTATTAGTGCAGCCATAGTTCCTTTTTTGTTTTTAATTGTTTGCCTAATAAGAAACGTCATCATGTTTTCTCAAAGAAAATTATATCTACTTTTCCTATACTCTAGCTTTTTTTTTTCCCGTTGTCTTTTTTTCTCTCAGTGGCCTTAGAACCTGAACCCACAAGGACATGACTTTTAATCCCCGCAAAGGCCAGGAGTGTTAGTTCCTATTCTCTAGTTAACTACCATATAAAATTGTTGTACTTTAAAGAATATCACAAAAAGGTAAGTCTTAAATTGCTTAGGATAATCTTGATTCAAGTGTTTATATATTATTTGATGATATGGGATTACAAAGTGATTAGCAAGAGATGAAAGTCTTAGACATATGAGCTTGGCCATATGAGCTTATTGGAATGCAAATATGCCGATTTGACCACCCTATACGTGCAATAACGGGCCGTGCAATATTTTTACAGGATTTTTGTCATTAATGTTTTTGATAATTTTTTCAATTATATATTTAATTACCATTTAATTTCACACGGTCATATAATCTCATTCAGTCATATAAATACCAGCCTCTTTGGTCAAGTTTTACACACCAACATTTTCTCTCCTCTCTTATTTTCGTTTCTCTTTTCTGTTCTTGGGTTCTAATTTATGCCCTTGCTAGTTTAGTTTCTGTAGCCTCAACTTCACTAAGAGGTTCTTATTACAGCTGGGGGGATTTACGTGGGACAGAAGAAGTATGAACGCTGCTAGGAATAGCTATTTTGCTGGTTTAGTTTTTGATTGCAAATGTCTGGTTAGAAATTACACGTCACAATCTTTGATATTTGTTCCTAGAATTGTGAATAGAGCAGCTGATTCTCTTGCTAGTCTTGCTTTCCATGTTTTGGAAAGATTTTGGACTAAGGAAATTCTTTCTGAAATTGTGTCCATAGTGACGTATGATGCAAGGCCTTTGGCCCCTTCTTTAATGAAGTGGTTATTTTTATAAGAAAAATGAACGCTAATCAAATCTTTTAAAGGAAAAAAAAGATCTCTTAATTTTTTACCCAGTTAAGGAACTCTATCCAATAGGTTTGGAAAATAAAAATGCAAGTTAAACCTATAGTCCAATCTACAAGCCCACCTCGTAGACGCAAGACCAAAAATAATTAGACCCATTTGCTTACAAGGTTAGCAGCCCGAGCTTAAATAGTATATAGACTGATGTAGCCCTATCCAACTACTTGGAATTTCAACACTTACGAGTTACGACTTACGAGTATATAATTAAAATTCATAATAAATAAATATTTTTTAATATCTAATATAATATAATATAATTACTTTCTATATTTTATAAGTAAAATATTTATTTTATATAATTAAAATTGATAATAAATAAATATTTTTTAGTATATAAATTGTATTATAATTAAAATTTATAATAAATATATGTCAATATATAAATTAAATTTTAATTTATCATAAACAATTTAAATTGAAATCTAAAATTATTTTTAATTATTAGTAATTCCTTTTAAAATTTAAGGAAATTCAACTTGAAGATAGACGTAAAACAAAACAAATTGAAAGAAATAAATGATTAAAAAGAGCAAGTATATACATGAAGACAAAATGAGAGTAGCTTGAAATGGTTGAGAAAAGTTTTTCTTCTTCTTTTTTCTTTTTTGCTAATTGTATGAGTAATGTGTGAAATGCACGTTAAAAAGAGAAAAGAGAGAAGGTATTGAGAATATCTATTTGAGAAAATAAAAATCTCATTCTTAGAGTTCTATTTTAATTTATAATATAAGAGTGGATTATTTTTAAAATTGTTGGAAAATCGAGGTGTAAATATCCTCACTTATATGGTGTTCAATTTTTTCATTTTTATTTATATGGACACTTTATCTCTGTACTCAACAAAAATCCCTCAACCTTATCCACAATTTTAGTAATGCTGCTATGCAAATCTTTCAAATTGATCATGTTCCTCAGCGCTTTTAAAACGTTTACAATCTTCAACAACTTCAATATTATAGCTCCTGCACGCACCTAAAGGTAGGTACAGTATCTAAACGCTCCTTCTGCTCTTGGGAAAGCGGGCCCAAGGCTCATCCTTATGCTTTCGGTTTTCGAGTGAAAAAACATCACTTGTTTGACAAAATCTCTTTAATCAACTTGTATAGTTGTATTATCTATATATTAACAATTTCAGTAGTCTTACTATTATTACTACATAGAAAATGACTTCATATAGTTTTTCTATCATGTTATAGGCGTGTTTCATTTCAAAATTAAATATTGCATTCTTGTCGACAACCCCGGTCATTAAATTTTCTAGTTTTTGGACTCTTTAATTGCTTCAGTACTGTCACATTCACTGATTCAGGCATCAAACTTGTCCATCTGCTGATTTTTTTTAAAATTTCTACCACTTTCTATAGTCAAAGACAACAGAGATTTTCTTATTTTGGTTCAATAGAGACATAACCTATGTTGGAGACTCCAATAATATAGGACCATATAGTATATAAATTATAAAATGTAGTTTATTAATTTGTTGTTAATGAGGAGATGTAGTTTTGTGCATGGTGCAGGCTTGTACGGAGATGATAATGCCCGTAGGTGGAAGCAATAAGGAGAGCATATTCCCAGAATATGAGTGGTCATTCGAAGCAAGAGCCTCTTGGTGCGACTTTTTCTACAACGTACAGCCAAGACCACACTGGATTACTACTGAGTTTGGTGGCCATGTGTGTATATGTTACTATTCACTATTCAATTCAATCTCACTTTTAATTTGCATACATTGCCAACCATTTTCATATAATTGTTATCACTTATTCATGTTTTACTGCAGGCTATTGAGAGAGTTCTGAAAAGGTCTGCCAGCAACATTATATTCTTTAATGGTTTAAGAGATCCTTGGAGTGCCGGAGGGTATAGCATCTCCCATTATTATTAGCATAATTTCACCAATGCTAAAAGCAATTACACAATCTTGCTAATTATGAGTTTGGTTGCAGGGTGTTAAAGACTATATCAAAAACAATTGTTGCTATAGTTGCAAAAAAAGGTTAGTGGACCAAACTAATGTATAATTTATGTTTCAATTTCAAATCCCTTTTTCTCTTCTTTCCATTTTCCTATTTGCTCTATGTATTTGGACATTTTTGTGAGCAGGAGCTCATCATGTAGACCTAAGGTACTCGAGTAAGGAAGATCCACAGTGGCTTATAGATGTAAGGAAACAAGAGGTAAATATCATAGCAAGTTGGATCTCACAATACCATCAAGACCTACAATCTAATAGCTAAGGGTTGTTCTCATTTTTTGGGCATCTTTGGAGGCACTGCAATTGTTGTTATTGTCAAATGAAACAAATATAAATTATATAATGGATACCGAGAATTACAATAACATAAAGTGCTGGTTAGTCATAACAATCTTGATCATTAAAAGATAATTTGATAAAATACTGTTTCAGTTTTAAAATGAAGGTTGCTGAATATTCTCAATATTGCGAAAACATTATAAGCTTATCTGATTACAATATTCAATGTCATGTATTATATTTAAATCTGTCTAGACCACAAGCTTCGGTCATCTAGGAATCTTACTGGAAAGCTAAAAGTCATAATCTATGTACTCTTATAATGTCCGTTTTTATTTCATTTTTAGCTACAGTAACTTTATTTTACCATTGGGATACAGCATCAATCTAGTTAATTTATAAAAGTGACATTTATTTTTTTATACAAGTGAAAAACAAAAAGCAACACTAGCCCCTGACGAAAACGACACCCATCTTGTCGGTCAAGAGAGTGGAATTAAGATGGGTGGTCCCAAACCTTGCAAGGAATTGAAAATCGTCCTTGGCTCCAGCCTTGGCTAATTGGTCTGCGCAATTGTTGCACATCTCATAAAGTATGCTCCAGTTTAATGGTCCAATCTGCACCCAATAGACTCTTAATGCTATAGAACAGACAAATGTATTAATGAAATTTCCTAGCTAGACCTAAAGGTTATGAGCAGAATTAATGAAGGTCCAAATTAATTTCCCAAGTAGGGGGATGCTGAACTTCCTAGTCTTAGCTTGATTAATACCAAGACCCCCATGTCCATTTAGGTTGAGTAATGATGTTCAAACTGACCAAATAAAATGTTGAACAACCACATCGATAGTGTCATAGATCCTCAAGGCAGCCATAAATTATGCATGCAATAAAATGGAACCACGGTAAAGACCAAACTGGTCAAAGAGGCTTGATCAATGTTCAGTAATACTGTACAGTTCCAGCCTGTCTATCTTGACTGCAATTTCTCTACAATGTCGAAAATCTTGTTTGGAAACTCAATTCTAAATGATAAAAGTTTAGATGTGTGTGTTTGGTTTGTTGTTTGTAAGACACCAATTGTCTATTAACATATTTTAAAGCTGAAAACAAAGAAGTAAATACATTGATGGATTGAGAAAAATGCGGGTTACCTTCAACTTAATGTTTTCTCGGACGCACTAGTGACAACAAGGATAGAACGATATTATCATCTAATTTTTAGGAGTGTTATGCTCCTAAAGAGGTCTTCCACATATGAACAAGGACAGAATTGAACCAACGAGGAATGAGACATAAATTTTGTGAGAAACTTTTTTACTTTATATGAGAGCTATATAAAGTTTTTTTTGGTATTATTTTTTTTATAAAAACTAATAGTAAATAATTTTTTATTGATAGGTCTAAAGTTTATGCTTTGTCTTACACTTGGCCAAACTTTTAGTAAGGAATTTTTTATTGAAAACCAATCTAATCCAAAACATTTAAGATTATATTGGATGAAATTTAAATTTTAAATCACACTAATTAAATGATGAATTAATACAATTAAAGTTATTAATAGATTTTTCTCTCTCGTTAAAACCATTCAAATTCAATTCATGAACATTCATTATTTAATAGAGGTCTAAAAAAATTCTCATGACAATTATTATCATATAATTGAATTTATATAAAGTAATTGATTTGATCAATGCTGTGAGTTGGTTTGTTAAGAATCTCTTTTAGGTTCTTATATGAGTAAATGGTAAAATTCTATTTCTTGCATATCATATTATTAATTTTTTTCTTGGCAAACGTTAATTTGTTAAAATGTTAATTTTATTATAAGAGGAAATCAAACCTATAATCTTTCTTCTTTTTTCTTCTCCCTAAACTATTCAACCCACTTATATCCCTTATCGTGATTTCTTTATTTGAGTTTGAAACATCCCTTAATTGTATAGTCCATCTTAATTACTAATACATTTGCTATAAAAAAAATGCCTCCACTAACCTCATCCACCTAGGTTACAGTCATCCAACATAGGTAGTTGTTTGTGCTAAAGAGGTGATCAACATCAAACTCCAAGTCTTCTTGGAGTAGAGGGTGAGTGTCGTCTTGAAATAAATTGCTTTTCTTATGTCTATCTTATGGACCTACTCAAGGTTTTAAAAGATTGCCATGGTACGGTCCAATATGAATTTTGTCACTTTTCATGTTAGAATTGGCATGCTGAATTGCGGTGATGATGGACAGAAAAATCAACAAGACGCGCGGTCTTCTATTGAGTCTCAAATATATTGACTTTCATTGTTCAGAAGTTAGGCCAAGATTATGACAGGGTCGGTGGTCTCGATGCTTCACTCTTTTTTTTCTTTTTTTTACTCATGAATAAGTGATACATGATTAGACATTGTGGTCTCAATTCTTCACTCCCCCCCTCTTAATAAGTGATACAAGATTAAACATAGCCCAGGTAATTTAACACAGTTTTTTTAGGGAATAATTTAACATGAAAACAAATAATTCCTAATTCAATTTCAAAAACTAATTCAAATCGATACGAAATCTTGACAAGATTAACAACATACCAATATTTACATGTAGAAGCAGATGAATCTCAATTAAAAAAACCTAAAAATGTAAACAAAATTATTTCCAAAATCTAAACGGGTGCTAATTTCATATTAGTCCAACGTTATAGATAATGATACCGTTAACATTGGGAAAATTTTATTTTTAGCTCCAAATTTTATATTTATAAATGTCGATATATGATTGCATAATACGCATGTTTGAGGCCGGGCTTGGCTTATTTAGAGGCGAATATGAATTCCCTCAAAAGGCTAGGTGCCAATGTTAACTATAAGAGTTCTCCGTAGAAATTAATCACCAATACCACCCCCGTAAAAAAGTAACTTTCTTAAAATAATTTATTTGACTTAACCCAACAAGTGTTTATAGTAGTACTTGTTGAAACTCCACCAAGCACCTTTTTTCATATTTTCTTTTGATATTAACTGTATCTTTTATAATCATTAATGGTTTGAACGGTCATACATGAGTGGAAAAGATTTGTTGACATTGACTATATCATAATAAATTTAGGGGTATGATTCAATGTACATGAAAAATGAAAATGCTACATATATTCTTATATGGATAAGGCATCATCATAGTCCAAACCGTGCGTCGTCTTCTTTGTAGTTTGTTATATTAGGTAATCAAGATTACTTGTACAAGTCTTTATATATGTCTTAATCAAACCACTTATAATCTTATCTTGAAAGCTTATCAGCAGAGTGAAGTTCGTCATGGCTTAGTTAATTTGTCACATTCTTAATCATTTTGTTCCAATAATCTATGCATGCATCCATCCAATTAATAAGACCTATACCATTTCACTTCAAAAGGAAACTAATTAAGTGGTCGGCTAATTTACTTGGCAAAGTCTCTCTAGTGGCGGATCCAGGATTCTAAAAAAGGGTGGGCATTGGTTTGGAGGTGGGCGGTCTACGGTGGTCGACGGTCAGTGGCGGAAGAGCTGAGGAGGAGAACCGAGGTGCAGAATAGCAGAAACACACATGGTCTCGCGAGAGCAGAAGAGAAGAACTGAAGTGTGCATACAGCAGACGTCCAGTAAAACAGAGTATAGACAATTTTGTGAAATCAATTTAAAATAAGGGTATTTTAGTCAATTCATATCAAAATTTAAGGGGGGACACTTGTCCCCCTTCTCTTATAATTAGGTCTACCCATCTCTCTCTCTCAATTCTTTTCGTGGAGTGCTTGTTGATGACATCGATGCATTAGTTGTTTTTCGTATACATGGTACATTTTCATTTATTGATGAGCTGCAAGGCCATAACGCATGCATTACAAATTTACCTTATAATTTACCATTCTCTTCAAAAGGCAAGTCAAAGTTGAAAGTTGATGTTCTTTTGGTCACAAGTAACAACCAAGAGGTGGTGTGCATCATTTTCTATCCCTCTCGCAGTAGAGTAAAATGAAAAGTGAAAAAGCATGGAGTTGAAGGGTTAGTTAATTAGGGCCTAGTGGACCATTCTATTGGGCCTCCTACGTAAGTCAAAATGGTGGAATGGTCCCAAGTCTAGATCCACCCCCCCACTATACCACAGAGCTACACATTACATACACCAATCACGTGGCACGTGCCGATTACCCGATTCGATCACCATTTCTGTGCAACCCTTTTGTTGTTGCAGTTTTGACACCACACAAGCAGAGAAAGAAATGCTCCTTCTTTGCCATGCCATATAAAAAGTAAAAAAGAATAAAGACGGTTTGATAAAGTTTGGTGGGCCCACTTTCATTTACACATTGACATTGTGGGCCACAGCCCAACCCGCATGCCTATCCTGACGGGTGAGAAAATAAATTCAGACAAGCCAGAAAAAAAAAGAGGTGACGTGGCATTTTCTGTGCTGTTTAGTAACCCACACTATTTGCATTTCATTCTGTGTGTTTGTTATATGTGGAGCTTTTACTTTTCTAGCTGTTTTACTATTTTTGACAAAACATGATTTCTCGGGATAAAAAAAAACTAGTTCTTTTTTCTTCTTTCCTTGTTTTAAATTTCCAATTTCCATTGCATTGTAAGTTAAAAAGGACTATAAACCAAATAAAGAGTTCAAACTATTCCTAATATTAATTGAAGTCTTATTTATCATTCCTCTCATAGACATCACCGTTTATTAGTACGTATAAAATCGAATATAAAATTTATGATTAATTCAAATTCATTTTCAATTCTAATAATTAATTGTTAAAAATAAAACTCTAGAGTGTTTTTTTTTTTCCTTAGAGTGTAATGCTAATTTCTCATTCAAACATACTCAAAGTGCAACATGTTAAGTGACTAGACTAAATTAAATCTCATGCAGGAAGTATTCGATGGCTTATATAAGAATCAAAAAATGAAAATAAGTAACTTTTATAATCGATATCTTACGTGCCACAATTTTCTCTGTATATAATGTGTGTGTGGAAGAGAGTTATGAGCCTTTTTAATGTTTTGAGAGGTTGCATCTGCTTCTGCTTCTGATACACTTATTGCTTGGGAAATTGTCACTAGGGTACGGTGTTTAATTATTTAATTCATTCAACAGCTAGATTAATGTACATATTTATGTAAGTTGATTTCTTGCTGTAGCTAGGTATAGCCAGTGTTTTGCACTGGAGTTTATAGCGCAGTGATTCCATCTTGCCAGAAATTCATCTGTTGTTTGGATTCATGACATAATAATACACTTGCCTTAATTTGCCTACCTTATTATGGAGAAAAATGGTGACCCTACATCTGCTGATGTTTGGTTCCTGATCGATATTTAAAATTCTCAGGGCTGATACAAAATTAATATTCTCTCGGGAGAAATCACTTTTCTGTACTCGATCTACTATATAAATTTGATATTTTGGCCGGTATGTGTAGTGATTATTTAATTAGTTCATGTTTAATGTTGATGCAACTCCATTAAACTTTCATATTTTCGTGATACTTAATTTTTTGTCCTACCTTCCCTTACATGTATAGTTAGGGATGACAAAGTGTACCAATTTGCTCAAAAATAGGTCGGGTTGGTCCAATCATCAAAAAAGTGGGTTGAGTTGGATTGGCCCACATTTGTAAAGTGGGCTAAAAATACTAGTCTATCCCACTTTAAAGTAGGTTAGTAGACCAGCAGGTCAGTCCACTTAAAAAATTTAAAAAAAAATATTTTTTTTAAAAAGGTAAAAAAAATTATAAAAAAATTTAAATATAATTATTTATACTAAAAATTAATAATGTATTAACTTAATCCTATAACAATGATTTTTAATATAAAATTCATGCCTAATAGAAGTAAAAGTAAACATGGAATACATGTCTAACAATGGTTTTCAATTAATTCTTTAAATGTTAACATATTCTAAGAAATTTTGCTTCACAATGTGCAGGCAATCAAAACATATTTGTACATGTAGTATAACTCATTATTAGGTTCCAAATAAAAATGTATAGGATTAGGAATTCAAAATCACCCACTTCTTCTTAGCCACTCTTCCTCTAAGCCACTCATTTAATTACATGCTAATTTTTTTTTTTGTGGGCTGCTGGTCCGGTAGCCTGGCCTGGTCCTGGCCCACATTATTGTGGCCCATGTTGGTTCGGTCCGTTTAATGAATATGAGCTCAAAATTCTAGTCCGACCCACCACACCAAACTCATTTTGTCATCTCTGTGTATAACTTTCTGTTTTGCGGAAAGGTCATATAAAATTGACGTGCAATGTAATTAACCTTTTGCATGAATACCTGTAAAAAATAATTTTAATAAATAAATTGAAGAAACTAGTGCACTTAAAAATACGTTTATAAAATAAATTAAGGAGACTAGTGCACTTAAAAATACGTTTATAAAATAAATATTCAATATATAATTTGCTTATGCGTTATTTATTTTATCGTATTTTCCTTTTTCTTTTTTTCTTCAAAAATGAGAGGTAAATTAAAAAACAAATCGAACGAATTCTTATTGAATCGTAACATATTCTGGTGAGATTCAAAAGTAAAATATAAACAGAATATATAGTGGACTTCAAAAATTTCTGTATGTCCTATACTGATCATTCGTGCATCTAAAGGAGTTATTACAAGTTTAGAGATAGATAGAGAGTGTGTGTGTGTGTGTAAAGGAGTCGGTGTAGTGTGGGGGCACCGGATATATTATATCGGCATAAATATGACCTTATGCACTACAAGATTAGACTTGCATGCCTACAATTGAATGCTGCTAACCTATGATTGGTGATCTTTTCGATAATTAAGCCAAATCATAGGTATATAACATAATCAAACATCACAAGGGATTATTAAAAGAGAAATTTGAGCCACTCATTACAACAAATAGATATAGAGACCAAATGTTGCATGATGAAACGCATTCTGAAAACAGCGTATGGTATATTCCTCGGTTCAATAAGATTAGCTATTAATGTCAAAGACAATGAAAAAGGTTAGTCCCACTTCGGTCCCAATCTATGTAATGGAAGTCTACCATATTTTCCATTATCAAACCTGAAGTATATCAATTCACTAGGTTCAGTCTAACAACAAGAGGTTCGAGTAATTTGTATAAAACTCTAGATTTAAATCTTATTGTCGTTGCTATTAAAAGAAATGGTATATATAAAAGACAAGTCAAGCATAGAGTTAACGACTAGGTTCCCACTAAATTAAAATCTTGAAGGAACAAATACAGAAAATTTGAACATGAGGGGAAGTTATTGAATTTTGGCATGGACTTATTGGTGTTTGACTTGATTATATATATATATATATATATATATATATATATATATATATATATATATATATACACCTTTCAACAACCTGCTTTTCCATATTATATTTAATGCTTTTGTTGGAGATATAGGGTCACACACACAATATATAATTGATGCATTTGAGATCCTTGTACTATTTTCAACTTTAATATAGCCACATGCAAACATATTACCATATTTATAATGATTAATATGACAACTTCCAAGTTAGGTGCACCCCAATTTGCCAAATTAATTAACCCTTTACCCGCTGGCGCTTTAGCATATTCTAGGGGAGTCTCTAGACAGAAATTTGATCAATTATAATCTGAACTTGACCAACGGATATGCATGTGTGTTAGCAAAATTAGTGTCAAGTCAAAGTAATTAATAAAGAATAAATTGAATGCTAATTAAATTGTTGACAAGTGTGCTAATTATTCAGCTATAATCAAGCACAAGGTGTGTTTATATATTACTTAGTTGTTTGTTAATCTTTTTGCACGATAAACTCAAGTGTAGGATAATAGATTGGGTACATTGTTCTTGGCCTTTTGTTAACAAGTTGCTTTTGGATTTTATTACTGCTACAATGAACTAGTATTACAATCTGGAGCAGTCTCTCTGATCTCGTGCATAAGTCAAAATATTTCGTTAAACCAATCATAGCATCTCACGAAACCATGCTCTCTTGCTTTTGTTAAGGGAAACTAACAAATTAAAACAAGAGACACAAATTCCAGTTTGTATATATAAAAATTCTGGCTAGCTAGCAAGGCCAAGTTCTGAACGTATGTACCCTTGTAATGTATTGCCAAAAGAAAGACAAAGACTTTAATTAGTCTCCATTTGAATTCTCTCCATTTATAATATCGGTATTGCAGAAATATTATGATCAATTATGGTGTGATATGATTTATAAAGAATTATGTCATAAAATAATATTAATTTATTAAAAATTAATATCAATTCTTTCAATGGAATTCAATATTTTAAGAGATTAATTTCTGATTCTATATAAATTAGAAAATAGTCAAATGTGCTATTTGGTAGAAATGAAAGAAATAGGATAATGAAAATAAAATGGATAAAAAATAAAATAAAAGAATATTTAGTTAAGAAAAATAGAGATGAAATAAAGAAAAAGATTTTAAAAAAGTGTAAGAATGAGTAAGAAATAGTATAACGGTCCCATAAATTTTAATTTTATTTTCACTCTTCTCAATAAAAAAAACCAAATAATCTGCATCTCTCCTCTCCTCTTAATTATTTCTTCTCTACCAAACATAACATAAAAAAAGGAGTAACCAGAATTAATTGGAAAAATACTCAATAGGAAAATCTTGCCCGTAAATGTTTTTTTATATATTATTATTATTAAACTTATCAGTATTGTATTAAAATTTAATAATATTAACTAACATACAATTTTATTGGAATAGAAAATTTGTAATACATATTAATTAAAACGTTAACTTTAATTAAACAAAAATTAGATTATCATAGACAAATTTAATGCATGACAATTTTCGTTTATTGATAAATGACAGTTATTTTTTACTGCATCAATGTATATTATTTTTAGTTAAATTTCTCTTTTCTCTTCCATCTGGCTGTCCCTACCCCACTTTCCTTAAAATACCTCGTGGGGTTGTCTTGTGTCCCAGTTTCCCCTGAAATAAACTATTGAGATTTTCCATATTCATACACACAACCCAGGCAACGAATTAGCATAGCAGATAGATTCTCACCTAGACCACTTTTCTGTATTTCTTCATGCTCAAGGATTCCAGCAAGTAGCCTAGCAACACCTTCGGGTTGGGCCAGTGTTATTATTTATATAACACAATGTATATAACAACATATTTTTTATTTAATTTATTGTTATCTTTCTCCATTAACCATGCATATTATTGTATATCTTTGTCTTCTTCTTTTTTTTGTAAAATTTATTATAAAAATTACACTGTACATAGAGTATTTCTCTAAATTTTTGAAATATATATATATATATATATATAAATATAAATAAGCAAGTATCACCATTTACAGGACCCGCAAATTTCATGTTCTCTTCCGGGAATTAATTGCACCGCCAAGAATTTCTGGTTTATGGGGACCGTCTCATCTAAGGTTTCGTGACATGACAGTGAGCATTTACAACTGTACATTTGATTTTCCGATAGAATAAAGCCTAATTGGCATTAAGCTAGGTTAACGGAAAAAAAAAAAAAAAATCTTTAGCGTTTTCTGGTTACTCTCTCTTAACGCGCGTGTGCAATATTTCTAATAAATAACTAAAACACACGCACCCTAGATATATCGATCCCTTATGACACCAGGCGAATTATTTATATTAGAAAATGAAAAGAAAAAAACTCAACAACTTTTATTATTATTGGTGTGTCCCCAACATTTATATACTTAAACTAAACAAATGAGTTCAACCTTTTGTAGGGCTGAAAAGGGTGTCTGAATCTACCTGGAAACTGAGGTGGGTTTTGTCTACAACTCTTAGAAAAGACATAATCTAAGTAAAGAAATAATTATATATGGAATATAATTATATAATATAAAATATTAAGATGATCAGTAGACAACTATAGGACCAGATAATAAGAGAGACAGTGTGTGTGTGATTATGTGTACGAGATGTGGAAGGTGGGGATTCAAACACGACTGCGCAGAGTTTTGTGTGTTCTCTAATTATTGGACAAATCAAATCTCATTACTCTCTGCTTATTTATTGGAAAGAAAAGAGAAGGCATATCAGTGGAAATTTTACTCCTCCCATGCCTTTGTTTGTGTTAATTGTTGTTTTCTTCTCTTCCCTGCCTAGCTATGACGCATGTAGCTTCCTTAATTTGAAAACCAGGAATCAGGAATGGCCAAAGACCAATAATGAAGTCATGCACGTGACACAAATACTACTCTTTCATTATCCTAAAGACAAATACATTTTCACAAGACTTGAAATGAATCAGACCTATATACACTTACATTCATATACATGTCCATCATACAGATTCATTGTGGCGGAGGAAGTGGACCACTCTATGTTAGTTTTTTCCTCGATCCATACCAGAATTTATAGACATAGAGCAAACAATCATAAAAAACAATTATACAATTTGACATTTTTTTTCCATAAGTATATGGTAATTTTTTAAAATTAGTAAACATAAGAAAAAAAGGGGAATGTCATATACATAATCCTTGGAACTTTGCATTATATTTTAAAGAACAAAGGAGGTACAAATTATAAGTTTGATTATTAGATTAAATCAAGAAATAAAAAAAAAGGTAATGTTTTATGATAAAGTAAGGAGATTTTAAAGAGAATGAAAAATAATAAAACTTTGGGATCTGATGATGTTTCTATTGAAGTGTGAAGAGGCCTGGGGGATATTGTAATAAAATGATTGACCAATCTTTTCAATAAGATTCTTCAAACAAATAAGATGTTTGATGCTTTGAGAAAAATTATGTTTGTGCCTATTTACAAAAATAAGGAAGATATCGAGAATTGTTCTAACTATAGAGATATTAAGCTTATAAGTTATACTATGAAGTTGTGGGAGAGAGTTATTGAACATCGCTTGAGGAGAGAAACCAATGTTTTTGTAAATCAATTTGGATTTATGCCAAGAAGATATACTATGGAAGTCATTTTCTTGATGTGACAATTAATGAAAAGATATCAAGAAAAGAAGAAAGATTTATATATGGTGTTTATAGATCTTGAAAAAACATACAATAGGGCCCAAAAAAATTTTATGTTGGGCTCTTGAGAAGAAAAAGTATCATTAAAGTATGTAATTGCAATCAAGGATATGTATGATGGAACTACCACATGTGTGAAAGTTTGTAATGGAACATTAAGTTATTTTCCTATCACGTTAGGTGTACACCAAGGTTAGTCTCTTAGTCTTTATCTCTTTGCCTTAGTGATGGATGAACTAACAAAAAATATTCAAGAGGAAGTGTCATGTTGCATATATGCTTTTTGTAGATGATATTGTGCTTACTAATGAGACCAAAGTGGTGTTAATAAGAAACTTGAATTGTGTTGAAGCATTTGAGAGTTTAAAGGATTCACGTTAAGCCAGAGCAAGACTCAGCATATAAATATGAGTTTTCACTGGTAAGAGATGGTGAATTGGTGATCCAGACCCCGTGCACCTACTTGGTTAAGAGATACCCAAGAAAAATGTTTTTAGATACCTGAGATCAATTTTGCAAAAAGGTGGAGAGATTGATCAGAGTAGGGTGGAGAAAATTCTATAGAACAACTGTAAAGTCTGCAATGTTATATGTAGCTGAATGTTGGTCAGCACATAGGCAATATGAGCATAAAATAGGAGTAGCAGAAATAAGGATGTTAATGTAAATGTGTGGTTACATGAAGACGGATAAGATGAGAAATGAAAATATTCAACGAAAGGTAGCAGTAGTACCGGTGAATGAAAAGATGATGAAACATAGATTGAGGTGGTTTTGGTATGTAATGAGACGATCCCTCGATACTCCTGTAAAAACAAAAGTTTGTTACGAAGAGTTCGACACAAAAAAAGTGGTAGAGGTAAACTTAAATTTACCTGAGGAAAGATAGTTAAACAAAACTTAATGGAGTGAGATATATATTAGCGGACAGTGTGTCTTAGGATGAAATGTAGAGAAGCTATAAGTTTGATTGAGGGTTAGACCCGTTATTATCTCTATCTTCCATATTATCTCTTTTTAGTTATTTTTTTTTTTATCTCTCTCCTTTTTCTTTTTTTTTTATTTTCTTCGTATTTATCATTGAGTTTATTTATCATTAATTATAATTAATTTGAGTTAAAGATATTTTGAGTTAAAGATATTATTAATGATGATGTTGATTGTTTTGTTTTGTGATGAAGTAAGGAGAAATTAGGTGTGAAAATAAAGTGGGATGATAGGTAGGCCGGCCAATGGCATTGGATAGGATTGAGAATGAATGAAGCAAATTATGATGAGTACGCTTAGATCGAGGCTGTGAGGATTTGTGAAAAAGGGCCCCATCACTTGATTTGTTAGCCAATTTACTAACATGGGATATCCCTAATTACACCAAGTTATTCAACTGCACAACCTCAATGCTCATAAACACATGTTCGGTCCAATTCAGTAATTTTTTTCAATTTTAAAATCTCACCATGTTTCACTTACAAGTGTCCAACACCTTTTGCCAAAACTCATCAAACTTTCATCATCATAAATTAATAAACAGAAAAGGTCCACATAATATATTCGACCAAGTTCACACGAAAAAAATACAATTAAACACATCATTAAATTATTTGAACAATTTAAAAATTGACGGGAGTAATTAATTTGAAAAGAAACTGAAAAAAGAGCATCAAAATTGGAACCACCAAAACCAGACTTGTCTATCTTTTTTTAATTTATTTTATATGTTTTTCTTCATATAGTAACGCAAACGCACTTGGCGAATAACCTTAAAAGTAGTCTCGTACTGACTTTGCATTTCTCTCTCTATAACACTGACTCTCTCTGTCTCTCTCTCATTGTCATATCTTTGCTAGATCCATCAAAGAAGCAGTGATTCCCCCAGCTTCCACATCAAATGAACCGATAATCATCACCATCATCATCATCACCACGCCTCTTCCTTCTCTTTCTCCCTACCATTCACAATGTCATCGATAAACCACTACTCACCGGAAACAACACTATACTGGACCAGCGACCAACAACAACAAGCCGCAACGTGGCTTAGTAATTCCCACACTCCGCGTTTCAACCTGAACGAAGACGAGGACGAGGAAGACGACGTTGTCGTTTCGGACAAGGTTACTAATAACTTGGCGCAAGAACAGGAGAAGGAAGCGATGTTCGAGAAGCCGTTGACGCCGAGCGACGTCGGGAAGCTGAACCGGCTCGTGATCCCGAAACAGCACGCGGAGAAGTACTTCCCTCTCGACTCGTCCGGCGGTGACTCGGCGGCGGCGAAAGGGCTCTTGCTGAGTTTCGAGGACGAGTCGGGGAAGTGCTGGCGCTTCCGTTACTCTTATTGGAACAGTAGCCAGAGTTACGTTTTGACCAAAGGCTGGAGCCGTTACGTCAAAGACAAACGCCTCCACGCAGGCGACGTCGTTTTGTTCCACAGACACCGCGCCCACCCTCAACGCTTCTTCATCTCCTGCACCCGCCGCCAACCCAACCCCAACCTTCCCGCGCACGTTAGCACCAGATCCTCCTCCTTCTACTCTGCGCTCCCAGCTTATCCTACGCACCATCATCATCACCTCCCCTTCCCATACCAACCTCACTCTCTTCATGCACCAGGTAGCTCATTCATCATCACTTATTATAGTAATAATAATATTCTCTGTTATGTAGTAGTAACATTATTTCTTGTTTCAGGACAAAACTTAATTAAAACGCGCTTTCTAGCTTTAAGTATTTGTAGCACTATAATTGGACTTTTATTTCATTAATCTGATATCTAATGCAGACATTTTATTATGCTAATTAACGTATGAAACTCTATTTCTTTCTACCTGGACAACAATGCGTCCAAAATAATATTCATTGGAACAAATGTGGTCAGAATTCAGAGAAGTCGCGTGAGGGACACGCGCTGGTTTTCGTTGAATTAAACGTGGTGGTAAAAATACATAGGATTCACATTTTTTTACATACTACTACTATAAGCTTGTTAAATATTGCAGCTGGTATAAATTAAATGGTTTTGTTGTCTTTGAATGTGGTATAGTACATACTATAGTGTATATTTGGTAGTAGAAGATATAATTTGATTGGAACATGAAATGTGGTATGATTGAAGGCGTGGGCATTTGCACGTGTTGGTAATGTTTGTTACTTACAGGTGGAGGGTCCCAAGGACAGAACGAAACGACACCAGGAGGGAACAGTTCAAGTAGCAGGGTGCTGAGGCTGTTTGGGGTGAACATGGAATGCCAACCTCAACAACCTGATAATGATAATGATTCCCAAAACTCCCCACATGAATGCTCCTACACCCACTTATACCACCATCAAACCTCATATTCTTCTTCAAACCCTCACCATCACATGGTACCTCAACAACCATAATAGAAATTAGAATCTATTAGATATATATGCCCCCCTCTTTAAATTAGATTCTCCCCCTTTCTTTTTTCTTTTCCAGCTTCAGGGTTAAAGTATGCCCTTAAATTAATTTTAGTCAATGACCGTGTCGTTAACATGAACCCGTGAAAGGAACCCTTCTTTTATTATATGTATATTTAGGTTGACGTTGAAGATTATAGAGGATCTTTCTTGTCTTGAATTAGGGAGATGCATGCAAATGGAAATGCCTTGTTTATTCGTTTTATCGGATCTTCTTGTTCCCTGTCACTCGAGCATATTAATTATCGACTAAGCTGTGAATGTCAGATCATAGGACCTTTTTTTTTATCAACTTCGGTTCTTATTATATAATATATTAAAAAGGCACAAGGGGAAAAGCGATACATGTATGCAAAATCTAAATAGTACATTAAAATTGAGCAAACTTCATGGAGGTTATAATCCGTTTTGTATTGAAACTTTGAGCATCACCGCTTAATTTGAGTCTTGTAATGAGGTTTGATCCGTCACGATTGTCTTCAATTCATTTAATTGATTCTGCATCTTTGATTAAAATATGGATGGAAAACTGGTGGTTTCCTTTTACCCCGACAGAGTTAAGCTGCATTCTCTTTTTAATTGGAAACACCGTTCTCTCTCTACTATTGAGTGATCAAAGGTGATAAAGAGTGAAAATAGATTAACAATGGACCATGGAACAGGATTTATTGGGTAAACCTCATATCTTTCTTGGCCCACTTTGCATGTTGTCAGTGTGGCCTACCAACCAATAGACACAATATTGAAAGTTAGAAGGATGACAAGATCAAATTATAATTAATCTCTTTCTCGGAATGAACTTGTTTGTGGGCCTTAAATGCCTTGTAATCAAGTTTGATTATTAAATATATCGGTGCCGTGGATCACCTTTCCAACATAAATATGTATGGTTGAGAAATCGATCCAAAACTTTCCTAAAGCAAACTCGATAAATCTTTTAGACAAAGTCAACTAACAATGTTAGCTTTTCCATTGTGATAAAACTAATCTTATTAGTGTCTCTTCAAGTCACACTCAAGTAGCTTATCCCACCTCAGAATCCTGAATTTATGGGATTACTTGCTTCGCATATATTTTGGTACCCGGGAAAACGTTCAGTTGATTCTCTAAACAATTTTTTACATAATTTTCCACGTACAAAAAGTTTCCATCTAAACATTTATACCTCTTTTTTTCTTCTTAATGGCACTAAATTAACCGCAAGAAATACATTAAGTATTTACTCTTAATGTTTTGAAATATCATTTACTCTGAAGTTTCCACAGGAAAAATGTTTTGAAAATATCATTTACTCTTTTTCCACATAAACTGATCAACACTTTTTATTCTTACATTCCTCTTTTTTTTCTTTATTAAAATCAATGGCACATTTTACTCTTTATGGGGTATGTATGTGTGTCATAACCATTTAAATGTTTTCAACTGTAGTGAAAAACAAAGTAGGAATTTAACATAATGTGTCGATGCGTGATTGCAACAGGATGTCAACCAGAAGAGAAATCACCAAGGACAAGGATAGGTGGATGCGACATCTCATAATTGATCCAATTAACCCACTTGTCAAGTTGCCCTCCTCAAACCCTGCCTAAAAGGGAAAGGAAAACGGAAATGAAAGAAAGAGAAATGATAGAAAAACAAGAAGGGAGAAAAAAAGAAACGAAATCCCTGATTTTCTTACCAAACTTTCACACCAGAAGAGTGACAATGAGTAAACCCGAAGGTGGAGAGTGGTGATGGGAAAAGAAAAGAGACTGCAGCCAGAGGGTAAGGTATGGAGAGGGTTTGATGGGGCCCACTGAGATAGCTGGGTGACGTCATCCCAGTGCTAAATGGAGAATTTTATGTCATTGGAAATCAGAAATGAGGACTGTTGGGATTCTGCCTTAAGATTTTTCACTAGGGCTCATCATAATATACGTAGGAACTAGGAAGTAAGGTATGATGCCCACTGATGGTGTGCTGCTATTTGGCTTTGGTGGGTTAGGATGGGTGGGTGGACTTGACTTGATAGATAACACAACTAAAGACATACTACTAAGCCCACTCCTCTAGTTAAGCAACACAGCTTCCACCTCTTGGTAGTGGCAGCACTCACATCTAAATCAATATATGTTAATATGGATCCTGCTATTTTAAAGTAAGCATGTACGTAAAATAAGTAATCTCAAACAAACAGCAACAGAAGTCTTAGTGCATTAGTGCATGTTTAGGTTAAAGTTAACAAACTTAATTTTGGAGTAGTTTTTATTTTGCAAACTGGATTCGCAAAAAAAGCTTTGACCTTGTCATTATGAAAACTTGATTTTAGACAAAATATATACAAGTGTACGAATGTACGTTTGAAAATAATCAAACATGACACAAAACTGAGTTTATTATCCAAATTGAGTTGAAAACACTACAAATGGGAATCCAACATGCTCTTATCTTAGTAGGTAAGTAATTTCGAACCCTAATAAGAAAATTAATAGTCAATAATACACATATATGCATATCAAATTATGAAAGTATTCTCAACAATTAAAATTACTTATTTTAGAGAAGCCAAATTCATATTATATATACAGATATAGATTTGCTGCTACAGCCTACAGCACCATTCCAAGGGGGATATTTTTGGTTTTGCTTCCCAAGACATAATATTTCAAATTTTGTTTTCATGCAAATTTTCAGTTAATAATATCTGATGATGCATTTATTTGTGTAATGACAAGCTCATGTGGATGAAAAATCAAGTAAAAATGGGGAAGATGAAGACAGAATTAAATTTTGGGCACGTCAACAGACCAGGATGCCACCCCCCCAGCCCCGGTTATGGTCAGACCTGTTTTATATGGTCTGTTGTGTGCAGTTGTAAGTTTTTGCAAGCTATAAACTACACGCAATGAAATAAAAAGGGAAGAGAGAAAACGTTCACAGCATAACTGACTAGGGTAAAATGTTTAACAAAGAAGGGAAAATGTAAAATAAAGACCATAAACTCAAAACAAGACAAGGATATCCTTAAAGAGCAGGCAAGTAAAACAGTATATCACTCAAGGCAATGCAGTACGGCTCACAATGAATGTTGTTTAAATCTGCTATAAATTCTAATTGCGTAATTTGCAAATTCTAAGTTCTCTCATAACACCAAGTTCTAGTTATCAATGCCACTGAGGCAACCTCAGTTTTTCTTTGTTGGCATATTAACTGATTAACGGGG
Source organism: Glycine tomentella (assembly GCA_007407185.1). Classification (NCBI taxonomy): domain Eukaryota; kingdom Viridiplantae; phylum Streptophyta; class Magnoliopsida; order Fabales; family Fabaceae; genus Glycine; species Glycine tomentella. The sequence goes on along the minus strand of PYAF01004425.1, from coordinate 586,501 downwards.
AGGGCACAATGAGTGAAATAGTTTTGGTCCACTTTTGATTGATTTCCACCACTGAACCTCTCTCTTGAAGTCTATAACTCCCCACGTACACGCTATACATGCTATTTTCTAGTGTGTTTTATTCCATTGAGGTGACATGAATCCAAGGTTAAAAAAAATTCCAAACTTCGGGTACAACAGAGGTATTATCAGGTGAAGAAAGACAGTTTCACGGACTGAAGTTTTAGCTGTCATAGAATTAACTGCTTGTATAGAGCACAAGCAGGGGTTGAGGAAATGAAGTTGTGACCCGTCAGTGCAGTGCTTTTGATCAATATTTGATTCATCACACTGAATTACCAAAAGTCGAGTACAAGTCATTGCCCTTGTCTCTGACAGAGGAAGAAAAAACAGATTAATCCAACTTTTTTATTAAGGACCTAGGGAAGGAAAGAAGAGCTTGAACTGATCCCTGGGTTTAAACAGTGGCTTCAACAAAGCTGTTTAGCTTTCAATCAACATGATGGATACCAGTTTCATACAAGCTAATGCAAAATAATTGTGCAAAAGAACGGCAGGAGTGCAGAATACCTTTATGAGTAATCAAATAGTGTCATGTAATTATTAGGGGCCCATAAAGATTCAAACAAGAGGCCCATTGAGCTCCTGCTTGAGAAGGTGTCCAATCTCTCTCTCAGTGGCTCACACTGGCTCTGCAAGTGGGAGGGTCCTCAGATTGCGGTGTTTATCATTGGCCTACACATAATGGCCAATCAAAGGCTTTGACCTGCAGCAGTGATACAGTTATGCATTAATAGTAATAATACAGTACAGATGACAATAAAGGGAAAAATAGGAGAGAAATACTATGGGTGTGTGTATCTTTGATGGTACTTCACTTGGCATTACTTTCAAAGGTCATGATGAATCTCACCTTGCGCCTCCTTTAGGAGATGCTGTAGAATAAAGAACACCAATGGGAATTTAATTTCAGCATCAACACCAACAAAATCTCCGTTTGCATCTCAGTAACCTGAGCCTCAGGTTTCAGCATATGAATTACCAAAAACAAAATTAAACAGATTAATCACAGAGCAGTGCTCTTTCCTGCAATCATTCAAATGGAAAGCTCATCAAATTCATTCTGTCAAATTGATTCTCACTGCAGAACAGTAAAATGTATGTCAACCGTGTCGATTATGCCCCTCAATGTTATAGTACTACTGATTCCAAAACTTGTGATTTAAAAGATTCCCTACAAATTTGGCCATGAGGCAAGACTGGAAACATAATCCCTACCTATAATGTTACAATAAAGATAAGCATATGACTCTTACCTGGAATAGTAAGAACTATTCCTCCATAATTCTGACCAAGACTATAGATGCAATCTTCATATGGAAATGGACCAATATAGCAGGCTTATCACTCGAAAGACGGAATCAATAATATTTTGTGGGACCTTAATTTTATGTCTTATTTCTCACATTATGCAAGTCTTTTCAGTCATTTCAATCTCCACAATGAAGCCAAAACTATTCAACCTGGCATCTCATGACCCAATTTGTCTGCCACATACATGTTATAATAAATAAAAGAATATAACACCCCGTGGTAGAAGTGCTACCTCGCAGCCTCAGCTGATAATTCAGCCCACCTGCATAGCCAGAAAATCTTCTAGAATGCCAAATTAATTCTACCTAGAAGAAATGATAACATTATCTCCACTAAATAGAATTAGCCAGGATACCATACAACCCAACCCATAATCAATCATATAGGAAGCTCGCCTTATATAATCTTTTAGCAGGCAAATTCACATATCTCTAAGTGAACAAGACAAAGATGCAACAGTGACCTTTAAATGAATGAAATACATACAGTGACTATTTTATTATGCATCCATGAGAAGAAATGGGGAGGATCAAATAAAAGGACTACACCAGCACCCCCTCTCTACCAAAGTCTTTCACAGAATATATGACCAAGCTTGGCAACCACAAGTTATAAGAAGATTGAAACCATAACTTAATGTGATTACTTGCAAATTGTTAAACTTCACATATGTGGAACAAATAAGATAGGTGTCAGACTAGCTGTCATAAGCCAATGTCTTGAAATTAATATATACAAATTTTCAGAGTCCTGTATCGTCAACAATTATTCCAATTGTGTAATTTAGGGGACAAATATAAATAACAATAGATAATGCATCATTAGGTATAGCAGTTAAAGAAACATGGCATCAACATATGCTATTGCTACCATTTGCAGAACAAACAGATCTTTAATATCACAAATAAGCACATAAAATTGAAAACTTGAAAACGAATTTGCAAAAACAAAATTCATGACTACCACTGGATATTTAGTATCCAAAATACACCCATTTTGGAATATTTGATTATATCTGTTTGGTGCAACGTACATTAAAACCCTTTAATCAAGAGGACTGTCTATATATAAAAAAAATAACTAAAGGTCTGCAAGAGAAAAAATAACACCCTGCCTCCTACAAGCAAGTTCAAGTTGATTTTTTGGGTAAATCGGCACCTTCTTGAGGTTTGGAATCTTCCTTCTTCTCCATTACTTGCTGAACACCCTCTTGGTACCCTTCTATGAAACTTTTAAGAGCATCTCTGTATGCAGATGCTCTGGTCATGTACACACGCTGCAAAGCTGGTCTGAGAGTCTCCATTCCCCCTCTTGCAGCTACAGCTGTAAATTTTCCAGTAAAAAAATAGGTATGGTCACATGCTTGGTCAAAAGTCAAAATCACCTTCACAAACTCATTATTCAGAGCAGTAGTAGCAAAACGTAACCAGAAAAATAATGGGAGGGAAACTAAAAACAAAAGGAAAGTAAAGGAAGGTTATAGATCACTAAGAGTTTCAAGTTGCAAAAAAGTAAGAACAGAGAATTCTACTCAATGCAGAATAAGCAAGGGGAGCAGCGGCACTCTAGTTGGTGAAAAAATCATTGACTAATTGTTTATGTTCATCCTAAGTTTTGTTTTCCTATCCAAAGCACTTTTGACTTGATGTTCAGCAGCATCCTTAATTGCTTTCTCTTGGTGCAAGTCATTAATTCACTATAGTTTGATTATGCAATTCACACAACCACATGAGCACACCGAAGAGTATAGGTATATCATAACTACTCTTGGATAAATTCACAGAAACAAGCACCATTGTACTTTGATCATAACAACCGTAACTTTGACAAAACAACAGCCATTAATTCCAAAACAGCATAATGATATCAAACTAGAGAACAAGATGGTACCAAGGTCCTCCAGTGTTGAGGGTTCTTTTCCTTTAGTTGTTTTCTTTTCACCTTTTTTTTCATCAGTCATGCCATCATCCTTCTTATAATCATCAGGCCGAAGGTCAGGACCAATGTCACGAACCCAGCTGGCAGCATAAAGCCGGGCAGCTTTCTTCAAAACCTGAACATTGAATGTTTCTCAGCACAAACTAAAATACCAATAGCCAAGTGTCATCCCTTCAATTAAGTACAATTCAGTATCTCCAAACTGCAACGTAGTAATCCACAAACAACATCGATAATAAATTATACAAGCTGTGAATCACAATAAGTTTTTTGTGATAGTCACAATCAAATTGAAAGAAAAGTAACAAATGCCCAGAACTCGAGTGAAGGTAAAAGTAAACAGTGAGAAGGGGCATACCCAGATACGCTGGTTCCAGGTCAATTTGCGGCGCTTTTTGATGTGAGGAGGGTCTGGCAAAGAAGAGGGGAAAGCGATTTCTTTGAGATCATAGCGTATGTAGTCGTAAATTTTCCTGCAAACAACCCTCACTTTCATTTCCAACCTACAAAATGCAACTATCAACTAGCAGCGAGATTGCAACTATGACAGAGCAAAACGAGACGACGCCACTGAATTAATTTAGTTCCTATTCCTTCACTGCTCAGGAGACCCAATAAATCAAGTTAAAATTTAAAATAAAATTATCACAAAGTGAAAAATTAAAATGTATATTCAAATTTATTAATTTATTACCGAGTATAACAACAACAACCACAAAAAGATGTTTTCATAGTTATATTAATTTTGGATTTTATCAAATTTTAAAGAATCAAATTGACATAATTTTTTTTACCAATTTTTAAAATTATTAAACTATTTTAAACTAAATTTGTAATTTTCCTAACTCACAAAGAAGTGGAGCTCCAATTTCCTTTTGCGGTGAACCAAAATTCCGATACTATTAATCTTTCTTTTTTCTGTTGACAGAATATACTATTAATTACACTACGTGTCTTTTAAATTAATTATTATAAACATTAACAAATATAACAAACTAATCATTAATTAATAATGTAAAAATTATTTACTATTAATGTATATACTACTTATTCTTACTGTTTTGTTAAGTACAATCACAACAATAAAATTTAAATTTAAGACTTTATTCAAACTATCCAAATCTTCTTCCTCCTACCAGACAGATCCTATAAGCTTACGTACTATTTAAAATTTCCTCTTACAAGAATATATGCACTTTTTTTCATCCTTTTTTCCTATTTATCCTATTCTAATTATTTTCTAACCTCCTTAGCACTTTCCATAGATAGTCTACAACAACAACATTGTGTGTTTGTGTTCATGTAGGTTTCCAACAGACAGTGGCATGTGAAATGAAGGGGGAAACAAGACGCTGAGACAAGCGGAGAAGGAACTACAAAACTTTGTCATTGAATCATCAACCATATAGTACCATATGATTGTCAAACAAACGGAATATGGAACCTGGAAATTCCTGTTTTTGAACATCACATTTTTGTCAGGGTACACTTCCAAGTTTCAAGTATTGGGCAATCAGGCACCCCACCCAATGCTCCTTGTCAGGATTGTAAGTTGTAAGTTGTAACCAATTGGTGCTTTTATGAGTGCCATACACTACGTGTAATGATGATTTTGCTAGACCCTACGTTCTTTTCTACGACTACAAAGAATGATAATTTTGCTAGCCGTACATAAACTGCATTGTCCACTTCCACTTCCTCATCCGACTACACATCATCGATAGTCATTTGCTTCATTTTCTGTACAGATCCAACCTTCCCCGTGTATAAGTTGATGGAATCTGCCAAAAAGAAGATATGTTATATTCTTACAAACTGATAATAAGAGGATTAATATCTGAGGAGATGAAACAAAAGAAGCAGATAAAAGTTGTACATATTACAAGAGCTGGTACATATCTCTTAATAGCAGCCAACATGGCTGCATGCCCAACTGCAGTAACCTGTAGGAAATCAACATTATCCAAACTTATTAACAAAGGATGTCACTACATCTGGAACTTGCTGGGACCAAAACAATTCATATGCTTCCGGCTGGTTAGTTGATAGTTTTTGGCTAATTAAACTCTCCAAAGGAGCAGATAGCCGAAGTAAACTAGATCAATATTTAACAAGTTTAACGCCCAAATCAACTTGGGAGTAGAATAAAATATCAAAGCTAAACAAATAAAGAATTGAAATAATATAACAAAAGTACATCAAAGATAAGCAGACAGTCAAAGTACTTTTCAAGTATGCAATCATTTTATGACATAATTTTCTTACTTAAGCTACAACACAAGCTTTTACCTTAAACACTAGACCATTCAAACAATATGGTTCTCATAGTCATAATAATCAAGAATTTGCAGATTTAATTGGGGGTGGGGGTGGGGAGGGGGGGTGGAGGATACATACTTCAATCTTCAGAATTTTAACATTCAGATCAGATGCACAAAAACTGTATAGCAGACACTTCAATTATATAAAACATTACCATCATCAAGTAATAAGAAATTCTGTTAGAGATGCAATACAATAAAGCCACTCATGTTCCTCCATCTAACAACTTAAGCTATTGGGAGAGTTAGTTCATGGAGGATACATACTTCAATCTTCAAAATTTTAACATTCAGATCAGATGCACAAAAACTGTATAGCAGACACTTCAATTATATAAAACATTACCATCATCAAGTAATAAGAAATTCTGTTAGAGATGCAATACAATAAAGCCACTCATGTTCCTCCATCTAACAACTTAAGCTATTGGGAGAGTTAGTTCATCTCATGGTACCAAAGTCTGACAAAGAGATCTAGAATTTGATCCTTGCCTCCCTTACTCTTCTAATAAAAAGTTGAATTTCAGAACAAGGTAGGCAGGCCTATGCATTGTCCATGTGTCAAACCCAGAGGGCTCTTGCATGAAGGAGTGTGGTAGAGAATGTAATATTTTATTAAACTGTCTTCACCTAATGGCTGAAGCTTTTAGGAGAGTGGTTTCGTGAAGCTAACAGAAAAAAATTGTTCTTCACATAATAAGGTAGCATTTAATAAACCTATAAAATGCAGAAGTGTTTTGGACAGTCAATAACAAGTTCAAGCATGGAATCTCTATTTCCTTCTGGTAACAACTGTGACATGTTTTAGATAAGATTAATCTTAAGGAAACAGATAAGAACTCAACTAAAACACAAGGCAACATGCTACCTCCTTTGAACAAATACATTGACATTCCTGTCTCTATCACCACTTTGGGATGAAATTTCATTTGCAACTTGCAATAAGGAGTATACAGCAGCCTGAGAGAATTAATGCAACTTATTTCTCAGTTTTCATAAATTATTGGAAAATAAGGAAACAATGGGTCCAAGTGAATTATTACTAATGAGAAAACTGGAAAAAGAGAGTATCAGTTCTTGTAGCAATGACAAATTGGTAACAGCAGAAACATTACGAATATATTCATTCATGAATGATGGTGCATTAGCAATATACGATTTGGCAGCACCAATACAAATGATGTTCATTGGATTATATGTAGGGAAGAAGGTGGTGACAAATGATCCTAAGTCCTAAAATGTAAAAACACAGACAATATGCTAAGTTACCCAATGCTCTGACAATCTGACTCAATTGAATGTCAATAATAAAGAGTCTCGAAGGAAGCGAAGAGAATAAATTTGTTAAAAATAAAGTATGCAGTCATATACAAAATCATAAAGAGATAAGTCAATGGAGAACTACCAATCCAATTATGTTATAGTAATGATGATTTTGAAGAGTCTTACTCGTACCATTCTGTAATATCCCCTCAGTCACAACTGAGTCTAAACCAGTTTGCTTAGAAGATTGCCCTGAGTAGGGGAGCACATTATTTATTCTATGTTTTTAAAAGTTAAAGTCATTAGAATTTAGGAAAGAATGATGATAATTGTTATTTATATGTAAATTATGCATTCAATTATATAGTAATTATCTTCTTTTTTCTTTTTTTAATGTTTTTTTGTGATTGAAAATATAAGAATTTAACTTGTATGAATTTTTATTCAATAAACGCTAAAACTAGTTGATTTATAATATGTTGATTGTATTTTCTTTGCAGGATTACACGTCAAAGACTTGGAAGATAGATTGAGGATTTGAGTTTAGAGCATTGCCAATATAAAAAAAAAAAAAAAGTTCAATAAAACAAAGGCAAAGCATAATGGGAAGCCAAAGAGAAACAAAAGGCTTAAATGAGAGAAGAATTCACTCCACATAAGTGGGCTTATGCCTCTTGTTCTATCAATTTTCTTCCATTTTCTTTCATCAATTGTTGTTCTTTTTTGTTTATTGTAAGTCTCTCGTACCAATGAAAGGCTAAACTACTCATTGTTGGGAGTCCAGTAATCAAACACTCTTGATGTAACAATTCTTATTATTTATTTAATGTTATTTTCATATTATTATTCTTTTATGAATCTATTGTCATGTTTGTGATCTGATCATCCATATGCATGTAATGTTATGAGGGTTTATGCATTGACAAATGTTATACTCTGAAAACTGGAGAAAAACTTCTAAACAATCCATATCTAGGGATAGAATGACATTGTTTAACCTTAAATATACATCTTTATTCTTAAAGCAAATTAATTAATGTAGCTTGCTGATGGATCAAGAGTGAAATTAAGTAATTTAATCTCTTTCATATGAGGGATCATGATTAGAGTAAATTAGAAGATGAAGGTAATATGTAAAATAATATTAAATAGTGAAAAATCATTAACATTACATTAAAAGTAAATTTGGTAGACTGAACATCCAACATATTACAGAATATTGCATCTTGCCTTTAATCTATTCTTCAATTTATTTTATTTTGAATTTATACATACATATAGTATCACTTGAAAATCCCAAAAATTTATTTTGTTAATTACTTACAATTAGACGTATACAAATTAGAGTATAATAAGAATCTATGTGAACTCGACACTCGATCTTACCGTTTTATTATTATTTAGAGGAATTGATACACTCATCAAAAAGTGAACAAATGATAATTAATTTCTTGTCATATTGATGCACTCTTCATCTTGATCATATCATATTATAAATGAAGCAGCTAATTTCAAGTTATTAAAAAATGAGCTAGTATTGCAGATGCACTCTCCATAACACATGCTGTATTATGAACCCACAAGATTCTTCAGTCCTGGGTCCTATTACACTGGCACTAGATATGGCTCAAAGATTATGACTTGCATCAAGAAAGGATAATATGGTTTGTTGACTCTAATGTTTAAGGACTCATGTACATGCCACACTATGGAAAGCCTCTCAACATAATAATAAATATGCTTGAACCTTGCAATATATGTTAATGCATGTGTTTCTCAGAATATCGATACAGGCTTGTAATACATATAATAACAGCACTTCCTTAACTCTCACGAGTAACACATGCTACAGAAAATTCTGCCCTGCTGTCCATCAAAATTTCACATGGTTATGGCCCAAATAATAAATATCTACCATCAATCTTGACATCACCTGATATGACAGTTCCTTCACCCCATGCATTTTGGTCTACCCCAAGCCAAGCTTTTGAAAACCAATATAATCTTAATAAGGAGTTATGCTCCTTAATTGCCAGCTCAAAAACCCTGGCAGCATCATATAAAGATTGGAGTAGTCCATCATAGATGTCTACATCTACCAGTGAGCTATTCAGCTTCGCCCTCATTGTTACAATTTCTGTACTAGTGCTAGCTTGGGGGCTCTCATTGACAGCCCCACCATCATCAGAAGCAGATGCAAATAGCAGGTTGTTTACCCTCCAGTTTTGTCCTTCTATCTTCAAGAATGCATTTATTAATAACATATACTCTCAACTTGAAAGTCTCAAGAAAATGGCAATTTAATCCTATTGGGACTTTTTTTCCCCTTGCATTTAGAATAATTAATGATTTTCTTAATTTTTGTGTAATACCCGTAGCAGTGGTAGCCCTTATGACAGTCAATGTGCGCAACCGCCCAAGGGTTTATTTTTAGAGGAGTACCAATATCTTTTATATAATTTATATTAATATTTTAAAAAATTATATAATTTTAAAATCATATAAAAATAAAATAGTTTTCAATATATTTCTTCTAAAAAACCAGTAATTAGTCAATTAATAGTGATATTTTTACTTATTAACAAAATTTATTCATAATTTTGAAAAAAATAATCAACAAGTTAAGTACAATGTTTAACATAAAAGAGAATTGTATAACATATTATTGTCTTCTATTGCTATTAGCACTAACATAGTTACGTAAACAACGTTCTGGAATAAAAAATTACAATAGTTATGATTCAAACTTCAACAATAAATCAAAATCAAACTTTATAATATTTAATTATTTTCTTAATACATGTACAGCTAATAAAATAATATTAATTATTATTGCTATTATTGCATGCACTAAAATAATCTAATTTATTTGTTAAAGTCCTATTTGAAACTATGACACAAGATAAATTGAATAAACTTGCCTTGATTTTTATTGAATATGATTATTTAAAAATTTTGATTATGAACAAATTATTCATGATTTTGTCATCAAAAATGAAAAAAAAATTCAAATAATCACGCAGGTATAACTTTTCAGTTCGCCCACGGCAAAAAAATCTCGAGGTCAGGCACGTAGTGTAGGCAACTTTAGTTGGCCCCTTAATCTTGATAAGTTCATATTCATATATAGTCAACCAGTTTAGGTGAACGCAACCTAACGAATAAAATGCGTGAAATGCTTCTTCAGTTCCAATTATTCATCAGAAACAAAGCAACAAAGTTTACGTACATTCTAATTAAAGTCAAGTTAATCGATCCACACTCGGAACCAGAGCTTCTTGAACGAACAAGATGAAGAGAAATTAATAGCTAGGGACAATATAGAAGGCGAAGATTCGGAAATGGAGAGAAGAATAGAGAATTGAATTTGATCACCTAAACGAGAGAAAGCTGTGGTGGTGCAATCTGAGCGCGATGTAAAGAGCAGTTTGAAAATTGGAGACAAGCCGCGAGAGAAAAAAAAAAGAGGGAAAGATTGGAAGAAAGAAAGAAACGAAAGGTCACTGTGACGTGTAGTTATAGTTAGTAGTTGGTTTTATCCGTATAAATTGTAACATGTGGAAAACACAAACAAGTGCCACAGACACACACACTGACACACAGCAGATACCCACCCTCCGGCCTCCTGACCAACAATTTAATTACAAATTTTAAAAATTATTTTTATTTTTGAAAATAAAATAACTAAAATATTTGTTTATGTACCCAAAAAATACATCTGTTTTATAATAGTTTTCAGTTTTCAACAAAAAAAAAATCGTTGATAATGGAAGGATCGCATTTAACTTCTGAATATCACATTTGAAATGTGAAACCAAATGCACATTTTATTAGTTATACTTTCTAAAGGATGGTGATCACATGTCCCAATATCCTATCTCATTTCTTTTGTCCCACGAACAAAACATCAGCACGTCATTTAAAAATCCACATGTTACCCTTCATAGATCTGATGGCACCTTGACGACTTCCACCGTGAAACTTGGAGGCTGTCTTCCAGAAAACATAACGGAGTTAACAAGTCTCTCTCATTGTGAAGGGTAATATGAGAAATGTGAAAATGTATATGTGAATTTTTTAACGATAAGTCAAAGTTTTATCAGTGGAATAGAATGTGAGACAGGATCTTGAGACATGTGATTTATATCTCTTTCTAAATGGTTTAATATTCATTTTTCAAAATAATTAAAATATATTAATTGTTTTTAAATCAACAAACACTCACATTATAAGAAACAACAACAGTATATGAGTGAAGCCATTCCACAAAGAAAACCTATAATATAGTAAAAATATTTTATCAAAAATAGAAAGAAGTCCCGATGCTGTTTTTTTTTTTATCTATTGCCTACAGCATATGTTTAGAAACTTTTGTTAAAGGAAAAACCATATTATAAAAAAAATTGCTATAATTGCCCTTTAACATTTATATATAAATATATATATATATATATTATAATTTCCCTTTTAACATTTTTAAATATAAAATTATTGTTAAATACTTTCTACTTTTATTTTTAATTTTAAGTTAAAATACTTGTTAGCCTCTCTATCTAAGGTTTTCTTTTCTCATACAAGCACACCGTTTTTTTTAACTAGAATGTATCTAGGGTTTTTTTTATCTGACATTCAACTAACATTCATCTTATCAAGTTCACCCATTTTAGGGTCAAGTAATACATTGCAACTTCATATATAAATTGAGTTTCAAATTTTAATTTTGATTAAGGAATCTAAGTAGTGAATCACTTCAACAGACACATTGTATTATTTAAAAAATTAAAGAACTATATACATTTTCAGCTCATGTTGCAATAGGAAGAAACAATGGAATAAAAATAATTAGTCATATAATTCTTTTGGAAATAGAAATATTATAAAAGGTGAGTATAAAATAGATAAGTGAGAGATAATTGTTTTTTCAAAAATATATAATTATCATATTAGTTAAAAGTGAATAATTAATGATATTTAACTTGTGCAAACTTGCACATGATAGAAAATCATTTTTTTTCCTTTCCTCTCTTGATCCTTTTCATCACCTTTTCATCACATTATACTATCTCTAGATGTCACTTGACATCTTAAATGTTCATCTAGTTGAATTTATATGTGTTGTTAGATTTTTTCTAAGGTTTTCAATACTTTTTCATATGTTTTGAGTTTCTCAAATTAGGGGCTTTGTTTTTTTAGTCTTTCAATAGAAATTTATATTTTTTAATCCCTCAAATTCAAAAAAGTGTTCTTTTCAATCAATCTACTAGAATTCAAACAAAAAGATTGGACACAAGTTGTTGATGTGTGTAAAGTTAATGTTGAATTGTTCAAGTAATACTGAATTCGAATTTAATCATTGACGGAAACAATTATTGATCAAGTTTTACTTATTTTTTGACCGAATTTTGAATTAGTCAGGATCCATTTTTCCTTGATGATGGGAGGGTTAAGACCAAAAAGTCTACTAGAATTTGAGGGACTAAAAAATACATAATTTTTTTGGGGTAAAAGACAAAAAATATTTTCCAAATTCAAAAAACTAAAATATCAAACAAAAATTAGGACTAAAAAAATCTCCTAACTTAAAAGGACTAAAAATATGATTAAGTCTTATTTTATATGGTGACATATTTCTTTTGATAAAAAAAAAAAATTATAGCATAAAGTTCTGAAGTCAACGTCTGGTGTTGACTCTCAGCATCTAAAAAATAATCCAGCCTTACGTGTTATGTATTTCTTATGTCTTCTAGCACTTAATGCTATCGAATAAAAATGATGCCTAATATTGTGAAAAAATGTCTAACAATTTAGGGGTTATAAAATAGGTTGAACATGCCGAGACAGATCAAGTTGACCCATTTTTTTAGCAGGACATGTTAAAATTTTTAACCTACTAACCTGTTGAGACAACAACCGGACTGTCCAAAATTTAAAAAAAAAATACCTAAATATCACGCCAACGAAGAATTTTATCAGAGTGTCACGCGTCTTAATTTTTTAGCCTAATAAGCGAATTATGTGATGGACACGTGGCAGGCAAGACATAATTCGTTGGAGGACCCAGCGAATTAGGTGGCCACATGACAGATAAGGAATAATTCGTTGGGTCCAGCGAATTAGGACGCATGACACTCTAATAAAATTTTCCGTTAGCGTGATATTCATGTAATTTTTTTAAAATTTGGGACAGTACGGTCGTTGTCTCCTAAACTGTTTTGATCCCCAAAAAAAGAGTTGAAGGCGAGGCGGAATGTTTAACATGTTAACTTATTTTTTTCATATATATATATATATATATAAACATATAATATGCATTTATCTTTATATTTTGTACATATATGTCATTTTATATTTAAATTTTAATGTGCAAACATTTTACATTATCAATTTATAAACTATTTATTTACACGAAAAAGTTCGTGTGATAAACTTTTCAAGAAAGAAGGTGCTGTTCCAACAGGAGAGAATTATGTATCAAGATAATAAAATAAAAGAGCTTAAATGCTTTTTAGATATATGTAACTTTTGTTTTTTTTATTGTAACTATCCAATTTTAATCTCTAAATTATATCATATGTTAAAATTAGATTCCTTCATTAGTGTTGTATCCAAGTTGTAACCAAATTTGCTGATATCAACGGCTTCTTAATTAACAGACCGTGTGCAAAAAGGTGAATCAACTCACTAATTTATTTTCTATTTTTTTTTTAGTTTCTGATATGTCAAATATTGTTTCCTTATCATTAATTACTTATACATCACAATCAGAAAAAAAAAATTACTTACACATCAAGTTGTTAATTAAGTAAAAGACGACTCATGTTAGAAAATTCTGTTATTATTTAGATGCGAGACTATTGTAGAGACTCAGTTTTAACATAATAAAATTTCGGAATTAAAACCACTCAATTAAAAATATGAGAATTAAAATTATACAAATATATAAAAAAAACAACCAAAATGCATTAAGCTAAATAAGAAGTAAAATAGATTTTATTTTATAGAAATAATTGAAAAATACATTAAATTATGTATTTGCGTATTAAATATTTTCTTTTCATATTGATACGAGACTTACAGTTTTTTCTTCTTAATATTGTATTTGATTTTTTTAATAATTAATAAAATAATAATTAATAAAAAGAAAAATTGTAATTTAATTAGCTGAACGAATTTCAGCAGCAAGTCAGATGGAAGTTTCTATTCACATTATTTTTTCTCTTATTTTATTGTTTGCGTGTATAGCATCATAAAAATCGTGATCCTCGTGCACAAAATTATATATATATATATATATATATATATATATATATATATATATATAAAGGTACGAGGGCATAAAATACAATGATTTTATTATCACGGTACTGATGAATATATCTGCTACGATTTCGTGGAAGATTGTAAAGTGCCTTGCTTTTTTGGAGGTTCAAAATCCTCTTTGTTAAGCGCTCAGGCACTAGGGTAGTGCATGAACTTGCTGGTTTAGCATAGTATCTTCAATGAGAGATTATTTAGGTAATTTTTGGTGGTTTTTTAGTATTTTTTGTGGTAGCCACATTATTATATCTCTTTTAAGGAATTTATTTAATATTTATTTTAATGTAAAAAATAATAAGAAACTCAAAAAATTTACATATTTGTATTTTTTTAATAAAACTCAATATTTTTCAGTTTTTATAAATATAAATTAAAATAAATAAAATGAAATGTGTAATAATATAAAATAAAATTTTACATAATAATAAATAATTAAACACAATAACATCGAAATAAATAAAAAAACTTAGACCTCGAAAAAAATATTACATAAATTTAGTTATTATTATTTTCATTTTCGAAACATTCCCAAATATGCTCAATTAAATATGTTTGGAGTTGATAGTGTTTTTGTTTGTCATGAACTCCTGCTCTCCTCTGAAGGTATGTCGATTTGATACTAGGGTGAGCACCTAAAGATACTTCAAATGTTGACGTGTTATTACCTACATTATCGTAATCAATATTACTTTGATATGTGTCATGTTCGTCCTCGACAATCATGTTATGCAATATGATGCATCCGTAAATGATATTCTTCATTTTAGCAATATCCAAAAACGTGTCGGACCACGTATAATTGGAACACTCCGAACGCCCGTTCTACATCCTTTCTTGCCGATTCTTGTAGTTGAGCAAATAATTTTCGCTTTTCTCCTTGCCACATTGAGATGGTCTTCACAAATGTAGCAAAGTCTGGATAAATATCATTGGCTAAATAGTATCACATATTATATTGGGTTCTATTCGGTGTGTATTGCACTGCGGGACCACGTGCCGACAAAACTTTATCAAACACGTTAGATCCATTTAACACAGTAATGTCATTATTTGAACCCGTGGTGCCAAAAACTGCATGTCAAATCCGCAAGTCTTGTGATGCAATGGCTTCAAGAATGATTGTTTGGTTGCGATAATCACCTCGACAAAATTGACCTTTTCATGCAACTGTACAATTTTTCCATTCCCAATGCATACAATCAATGGAACCTAATATACCTGAAAATTCGCGTGCCGCTCCCAGTTATAGTAGTCGTTTGGTGTCTTCGTTACTTGATCTCCTCAAGTACTTATTCTCTAATATGGTGCAGATGCCTGATACAAATCTCTCCAAGCATTCCACCACAGTTTTTTCACCAATTCGAACATATTCGTTCACGCTGTCAGCGGGTAGGCCATAAGCCAATATAAGAAGTGCAATTGTGCACTTTTGTAATGGAGATAGTCCTTTTCAACCTAGTGCATCGAACATCGTTTGAAAGTATCCATCATGATTGCTGAGTCCATCTATAATATGAAGAAACGCATGCCTTCGCATACGAAATCTTCATTGGAAATGAATCTCTGTGTATACAGGATTTACTGAGAAATAGTCATTCAATAATCAATCATGACCTTCTTCACAATTCTGATGTACCACTCTTCTTTGCATACACCCAGCGGTGTTGCCATGTAGTTGTTGTTGGCGTTGAAGTATCAACCTAATGATTTCTTTCTTGGTGTTGTCTTCCAATTCCTCATTTATCATTTGATCTAAAACTTCATCTAAATCGATGTTTGGATCCATTATATGGTATCTAAAGTGTTTGAAATGAGAGAGAAATATTGCGTAATTTGTATGAGAACATGTGAAAATGATGAAATATTAGACCTTTATATAGCTTCATTTCCAACGATTAGTTTTATAACGGTTAGTTTCAAAATGGCTAGCTTTCCAACAGCTAGTTTCATAACGTAAAATTTTGAATATAACATAGAATAAGGACCTGCATTGTTAAGAACTGCATACAAAGTAATTGAATAAGCACTAATTCGAACATAAGGACTAAACTTTTAATTAAACAATTTTTTCCTAATATTGTCACAATACTTTTTGTGGTCTTGGTGTTGTTGTTCCGACATGTTGGATGTAACCTTCATGAGAATTTCATACTCCATGCGTCGTTCCTGATCTTGCATATGCTTTTCTTGTGTCTCCTTTAACTGAATAAGTTTTAATGTGTTTGCATTTTTCTCATTCATTGCACTTTCTATGCCAGATAAATCGACATTGTTAGAAGTTTCTTTTCCATTGTTCTTTCTTTTTGCTATTTTTTGTCCAATTGGGCGAGACATTGGCGATAATGTATTATATTCTTCGGCTTCAATGAGTGTCTCTGTGTTAGAAGACGACGAGTAAGTCAATGCTCAACCTCAAGTTTTTTTACCTGTATCCTACGAGTAAATCAAATGAGCATTAGTCATACAATCCTTCTATGAACTTTCACTTCTCCTATGCTCATCTGCTTGTTTGTAGCACCCATTAAACTTTTGAACTATTGTGTGGACCCTGTTCCATCGAGATTTCAATTGAGTCGAAGTTCTTTCACAAAATAACCCGCTTTCACACACATCGTCATTGTTGTATGCATTTTAATCCTTGCCCAGTATTGCTTTGATGTTTGGTCGACATCGATTATTGAATCATTTGACACATTGAGTCACGATCAAACGAGAATCACATCTTCTATCACTGAGAATGTTGTATGAGTTATTTTCCACTACCATTGTGGTCGCCCTCATGTAGTTGAATATTGTCTACACCGACTGTTGATTCAAGTTCATTGATAGGAGGTGAAATATTGGATAAAGAATACCTATAACATGTGTTTGGGTTGGTGGGAGTGATGGTTGACTACAAAATTGTTGATTTTGAGAACTATCACCGGTAGGTGACTCTACATTAGATGGAGGATGCATATACCACATGTTTGGGGGGTGTGGATTTTGAGAATTTTCATTGGTAGGGGGTGGTTGAGGATACATAACATATTGTGGTGGATGTAGTGGATTTTGAGGATTTTCATTGGTATGAGATGGTTGATTTTGCAAATAATCGTAAACATTTTAATAATTGTATTGATTGGGATCCATTTCAGAGAAAATAAAAAAGATTGAGAATTGATAGAACAAAAAAAATTACAAGTGTGAATTTTGTGTGAAGACGCTTAACAAATCACCCAAATTTATAGAGAAAGCATTTCAACGGTTATTTTTTTAAAACGACTATTTTCTTACTGTCAAGCAATTGCCAAAACATTTAATTTTTTGACCCAACGACTATTTTGTCTAGATGACAATCAAGAAGTTATAAAAGTATTTTCATTTATTGACCTAACGACTATTTTCTTTGTGACATGATATATGTATTGACCCAACAATTGCCTAAACGTTCACCATTTTTTATGTTCAAGAGTATTTCATTTATTAGCATTTTCTTTTTAATTTCCCACTCCCCACCCACGCGTCCCTATCATTTAGATATTTCCAGAAGCTTCATTTCTTCTCACAAGTCACAATAAACTCTTCACCTACTCCTCTCTTTCCACTCAAACTGCATTCCATTTTTTTCTATCTCGAGAACCCCAATCGAAGCATTTCATTTTTTCTCTCTATTCTCCATCCACACAATGCTTTTTGTCGAGTCTGGGCTTGCCCAGCTTCCTTGTGCCATGTTGTCGCCGTCGCGGAGCGTCCTAGCGCCAGGGTCATCACTGGCGTGAAGCTTCCTCTCGCCATTCCTGTCATGAGTGTGGTGCCGTCGTTGAGTGATGTCGCCACTGTCCTCTCGTTGTCGCCGCTGAGTGATGACAATGTCCTCTCGCCATTGTCGGGGTGTGTGCATGCGCCAACGCTGTTGTCACCATCGCCGTCTTCCTCGAGCAACCAGGTATGTTGTAGGTTGTTATTTTCCCTATTTATTTTCCTGGGTGGTTGAGACTGGTAATGTTATTTTATTGTTTAAGAAGCTATATAAGCACCGCTCCTCTTTGTTCAAGCCACAGTTCCGCCATGTAAGCTTGATCTAACAATTTTTTTTTTCATGATACGGGTTCTTCAAGCTAAGGAAATGTGGAAGCTCCTGCATTGGAGATGCTTTTGTTCTATTTAGATTATTGTTGGATCGAGGATGTACCTCGCCATGTGGCTCAACGACACCTCCTCCTTGCTTATGTACATAATTTTTTTTTAAAAAAAACTTAATATGTATAAAAATTCTTAATAATTTTTTTTATTAATAAATTTTTGTTTAATGTTGATTTTATAATAAAATAATAATTTTATTTTTGTCATTAATACTTATTTTTAGTCTCTCATAAATTAAGGGATTTTGTATTTATTATCTAATAAAAAAATTTCATTTGCTATTAGTCAGAACTAAAAAAAATGCTAATTTATTATGAAATAAACACAAAATTTACTAATTTATCAAGAATTAAAAACAATATTAAGGACCAAAAATAAAAAATTATTAGGGAACAACACAAAAATTGGATATTTATTCGAGATCAAAAATATATTTAATTTTTTTTATTTACATAAAGTAAGATAAGATGACGGTCTAACTATGTGTTGGAGAATTTTTTTTTTTTTTGACAATGATATTGATAGGAAGTTGTTCCAGTTAAAAGGAGTGACAAATCTTTGTTAGAGATCTTGAGTGTACTCAAAGTAAATATTTTTCTTCTAATATGACTTATTCCATATTCAAGGGGTGTTGGAGAGTAAATTTTATTAATTAAATAAAAGAGACCTTGATTAATCTAGAGTTCAATCGAGATGTAAGTAAAGTATGACAAAAAATTATTTTTACTAAAGATTGACTTTGGATAATATCCAACGATTCAATCTTAATTTTAGTACATTAAACATTGAAAGAAGTAAAGAATTATCACTATTTCTTAGATTCATGAATCCAATTCAATTCAATTGAATTTTTCATTTATATTTTTTTCTCCATAGAGTCTTATAAAACTTTTGAACTCTTAAATTTAAAGTATCCTGCTTTTACATAATTCATAGAGTTCAACAAACAAGCAATATTTCATAATAAAAAAATATGTAATGCTCTTTATAATAACGATCCTTATCTATCATATTAATAATAAAAAATTGATTGAAAGAACAAATTTCTATTCAACAAAATTTCTTACTATATTTATGAATTCCATTACACCTAAAAATTATACATAAGAAGAATCGTCCTATCAGTAAGTTAAACATATTTTAATCACCAGCTCTATTTATGTTTTAGGTAAACATTTTAATTTTTAAGCTTGACGCTTGCGCAGGCAGGTAATGGCATGTGACAATGACATTAATATGGGGATGGAAATGCGTAGCGTAACCTATCTCCATCTTTCAGTTTTTAAAGCTTTTTATATACATTAGACAACGGCAACGCTTATCGCATTCCCATGAAAATATGACGTCTCTCTATTTTCAGGATATGCATAATCTATAAGTCACCTCAAATGAAATACTTGATCGATAGTCGGTTCAATTTTTTTTAATTTTTTTAAAAAAGATTAATTTTCATAAAATAAATTATGAATCTAAATACGCATTAAATCTCTAATCATTGTCAATAAAAAAAATACAAATCCACCAACAAACAAAAATTAAAATCCGAAGGAATTTGGTACTCTAATCGGGACCACTGTCCACTTTACATTATATCACAACATGAGCATGGCTTATGTTTATTTTTATTTTCTATATGAATCATTGTTCATGTTTTGTTTAATATGATTTTTAACAAGCGTGTGAGCTCAGCAGAGCAAATAGAAAAATACCGAATGGGCCATAAGTAAAGTCGGTCTCACCGCGTTGATGGCTAGTGAAGTCAACGGTGGTAGAAGGGTAGTCTTGTAAATAACTCAAAATGGAAGGGGCATTTGAAATCTGATTTTGACTCCTCAATCGTCCTTTCTTTTTACCGCTCGTCCTTGTCTATATATAAGAGGTGGCTACCAAAATCCGTCACTTGAAGGCTTCAAGGCTTCAAGGCTTCAAGGTAACTAGCTAAGCACACTATGGCTTGCATCGTTAACACGGCCACCACCTCCACCGACGAAGCAGGCGGAGCTTTCACCATCACCGCCGTGCATACCGACATAATTCAAACCCAAATCCTCACGTGCCTGGATGGCCCCGCGCTAGCCTCCGTCGCCAGCACTTGCTCCCAACTCCACGAGCTCTCAGCGCACGAGCCTCTCTGGGAGAACATTTGCCACTCCACGTGGCCCTCCACGTGCTCGCCACGCGTCCGCCAAGTCATATCCACGTTCCCACGCGCGTCTCGGTCCTTTTTCTCCGACTCGTTCCCTTCGTTAGCCGCGGCGTGCGAAGGTTCTTCTTTGCGCGCGCCGGAGCTGATTTCCGCGGTGGACATCTTCCACCGGCGGCGGGCGGTGCTGTCGAGAGTGGTGGAGACGGAGACGGAGTCCGACTGGTTCCGGTGCTCGCCGTTTCGAATCGATGTTCTTGATCAGAAGGAGGCAGTGGCGACGGCGATGGAGTATCCACAGAGCGAGGAAGCGTGTGAGATTCTGGGTGAGGATTTGAAGTTGAGTTGGATAGTGGTGGATCCGAATGGAAAGCGTGCGGTGAATGTGTCGAGTGGGAGAGTGGTGTCGGTGGAGCGGCATTGGCTGAGCGGGGAGGTGAAGGCTCGGTTCGCGATGGTGGTGGGCGGAGGGGAGAGGGGGACGGCGGTGGAGGTGGCGCTGGGCAGCGTGACTGTGACTTTCGGGGGTGAGATGCAGGTGAGGGAAGCGTGTCTGCAGATGGAGGACATGGATGGAATGTTCCTGAATGGTAGGGACAGTTTGGGGATTTTGCAGCGGGCCTTGGAGGGTAAAAGGGGAACATTACTGAAGGACGGAAAGGAGGAAGAAGGGAGGAATAGATACTTGGAATTCATAAAGAGAAAGATGGAGAGAAAACAAAAAAAAGAAAGAGATGAGAGGAGGTTGGATATGCTCTGCGTGGCTCTCGCGCTTTTCTCCTTTGCGGCTTTTTCCACACTCTTTCTCTTCTGAATCAATATACACTATCACTTCAAATTCAATATACTACAATTTACAAAACACAACACGGAAAAATTGTACAACATTAACTTAACAAACTAAGTGTCAGTCAATGCTCTAATGTCGCATACTAGTTTATTTATTTAAAAAGTAATGAATAGTGAATGAGTTCTTCTAGCAGCTGCAAATATTTTGGCATCATCACTGAATCTTTTGTTTTATATAGTGATAGTGATAAAAAAAAAAAATACTATTATTGTTATTTTTTTTATATACTAATCTTCCATCACGAAACATGAACATGGCTGTCGTGAATTTTGTGCACGGTAACATTCTTTAAGTGGGTTTGTTTCTGATATAAAAAATATGAATTATGTTCTTACCAGATGTTTTTAAGTGATCTTCTTCTTCCTTTGGCAAGTTCCTTCTCCAATGGCTGGGTGTAATACCAGAAAAGGAATTTCGATGCTAAAGCGAGTGTATGTAAAAGATGTGTGTAATGGATAAATGTCACGTACCTACTTCTACTTCTGTTGCTCTTTTTCCATTAATAATTAAGAACCAATTGGTAACTGTCCATGTTATCTACTAAGAACAATGTGTGATCGTGGTGGTCGGTTAACCAAGAATGACCTCCTCTGGTTCCTGTACAGTACAAATTAGAAGCTATAGGACGAGTATTTTAAACGTTGGAAAGTATAAGAATCAAGTGCACTCCGTTCTTAGGTTTCGGGGTTCAAACTTTGTTTTGAGATTTGATGAATAGTGCAACTCAAGTTTGTTAAAGGAAACAAACAGAGGCCCAGATGTCCCAATGCTAACGCGACACTTTATTTGTCATTGAATAGTATATAAGTAATAAATTTGAAACTTGGTAGACGGTGACTTGACTTGGGGTGCATGCAACCCACGTTATATTTAATATTATATTGAATGATTTAGGTTGCTTAGATAAATTTCTTTATCAATATTTATAGAAAAAATAATGAGATAAATCAATTAAGATTTTGAAATCAACTTAATTGGTTGTTATTTATATAAAAAAATTATTTTATTTTCTTTTATTAAAAAATTGATTTATTTATTTATTGAAAAAATAGAGATAAAATAAATTAAAATTTTAAGATAAAATTTAATTCATTTTAATTTATACAAAATATATAATTTATTTCACCTTTTTATTTTCATCATTTATAAATATTTATAGACAAGATTACGTTAGATTTAATGCGTTACCTATAACTATTGAGAAAGTTAATCTGACTACCTTCATGAAAAATAGTTTGGCTATTCAACTCAGTGGCAACACGTCCTCCGTGTTCATAAACCTTTTGCAATACTCCAAAAAAACATAAGAAGAATAACGAGGTACATTTGCAGATCTATAAATTCTCAAAGAAATGAAAATGGCTTGGAACTTGAAAGCTTTAAGCCCTCTTGAATTAATATCTCAATTTTCCCTGCACAAGTGAAGGAGGAGGAGGTCCAGTTTCCATCCAGTTCAACTTTTTTCAAGCTATGCTTCCTTCCCGGGTTATGGCTGAGCACCATAATCCGAATGCTCGAGGTCGGGTATTTGTCAACTTGGTACCCAGTTGCTGGACTATATATCATTAATTCATTATATTTGGTTATCGACCTAATACCAAGGTGACAGATTTGATAGTTGAGAACAGTAATAAAGGACTAAATTATGTGTGGGATTCTCACACAAAGTGGATAATTGTCTCCTAACACAAGGGTTTAACGTCCAATACTAAGGAAAAATGAAAAACACACATTCAAATAGTGCAGTGATAAACAATTTTTAGATCGATTCTCGAGAGTTATATGTGACCGAAACCTTTATGTATCTTTTTTAATTATATTTTTCATTTTTTTATCTATCTTTTTAATTCATTTTATATATTCTGAAAGAATGATAATATATGGACATTTTTACATGTCATTCACGCTGTCAAGTTTACTTGTATTTAATTATCAAGTTTCTTAGATTAGAGTTGTACTTGTACACCATTTTTGGTAATGTGCCTTAAAACTCACTTTTTATTTTCCAAAATGTTAGGCACATACTCAATTTTAGGTGCTATTAATTGGCATGCGGTTTCTATATGCAGCAGTGCCGCTTGTTGGGTAGTAACAGTATAGAAGTTTATTCAGGGTGTTTTTGTTGAATGCTGTATTTTCTTAGTAGGATACGTCTTGTATTCTATTTGTTTCTTAATATAATTAGGCTTTTTTTTATATAAAAAAAAAAAGGTACACACTGATCAAATTCTAGTAGACAAATAAAGAGAGAAGAGAAAGATAAATGTATATAAGATATAATAGGGAGATAAAGATAGACAAAAATTACGAGTATTAATAAAATGTTTAGAGTAATAAAGTGTTAATATATCATCACTATTTACCTTTAACATTATTCCTTTTGTATAATAAAATGATATACGAACACTTATCTAGGAGGCAGAGAGAAGTAATCGAAGTACAAAATACCATATGCCATGATGGTGTACCTTAGAATTCACTTTTGATGCTTTTAGTCTTACATTTGACATTATTACTCTTATTTAGTCAAAGTACGTGTTAGGCAACAAATTCTCACTAGAAAAATTAATCTTATTATATTGTACATGTTTAATTAGAATAACATTATTTCTCTAAGAAGATTCATGTATCCATAGAGGAAAATAAAGTATAAAATCATTGAATTAATTATATTTAAATGTATCAAAATAGATTAATTAATTTTAATTTTTATAAAAAATCAGTTTGATGTTTATGTATTATTAATGTAAAAAAAATTACATGATCAAGTACTAATAAGAAATCATGATAAATAATATTTTAATTTAGTTATTATAAAAGTTAACAATGATAATTGATAATGAAACTACAATCTTTATTTTATAATTGTATACACTATTTATTCTGAAAAAATTAAGTTAAACATAGCTTACTAAGCCTGAATCCGTTCCCTTTGAATGCGTGTCTCTACAAAAGTCAACACAAAAATGAAAAAGTTTTAGTTTATACTTTATAGTTTAATTTAGTTATTAAATTAGATCTTTTAAGTTAGTAGACCTTTTTTTTTTGAAAAAAGGCTCCCCTATCCGAAAACTTATAGTAACTTATACTAATATTTATATATAAATAACAATAACTACTTAACTACTTCCACACTGTTTAAAGAAATCAGTTAAAATCATTTTAATTTTATTAATTTCAAGTAAAAGATAAAATTATTCCTAAAATATTTTTTATTGGAACTTTGATATTATGTATAAAATAGAATCCTTAAAAATAAATTTATAATTAAATAAATAATATTATTAAATAGAGATAAAATTAATTAAATTTATTTATATTTAAGTTTAACATATTTTTTTATATATAAATCCAAAAGGAGTATTAATTTCCAGTAAATATTTTTCGTTCAACACTGTTACATTTTCACAAATAATATTAAAAAACTCAGATGGAATAACCTATCGACTGCTATACTTGCCAGATGAATTAACAACCAACCACTCAGGCGAATTTTGAAATAAATAAATTAATTAGCATGCATGGTAAATGAAGAAAGACAAAAAGAAGTTTGTAATTGTAGCAGAGATATATAACCATATATCCCAAATACATCCCACCATGTTCCAAATTATCATAGTCATCACTGCTACAAAACTAAAAGGAGTGACCTTGGCGTGCAAATTAATTACATGCTCTCACTTTGAGAAAATTGTATGTAAATATTTTTATTTTTTTGTCCTCCTTCATTTGTATATTTAAATTTATTGTTTCTAATTTCTCATTTATTTGATGTATTTATTATTTTTTATTTAAGTATTTGACTTTAAAATTTAATTTTATTAATTTTTTTTATGAATAAATGATCGCAATAGGATCTTTTATCTGTCACTAAATCGTATCCATGTACTCCAAGTATGTGATCAACTTATAATATATAAAATTATCTTAATAGATCCAAGGACTTTATTTATTATTAAAAGAACAACTGGCATGTGCATTATATAAGTATTTTGAATTTATGAAAAATTATTTTTTAAAGAATATAAATGATTACTCAAAATAATTTAAATTTAAAAATGAGTTAAGTGTTACATGCATGTCTCATTCTTTATGGGATGATAAAGTAAAAAGTTTAAAAGTTATAAAAAAAAAAAGTAAAAAGTTTAATGTTTACATTTAGTATATTAATATATATTGTAAGAGAGAGAAAAAATAACTAATGCATATAGTATTTTCATTTTCTTCCTTCACTAAAGAAATAGTTTAATGTTTACATAACAGTTTTTCAGTGATTAATACCTTGTAGTAATCAACTAGCGGTTATTAATATATATTGAAGGACAAAAAACTCATTTTTCGTATTTTCAATCTCTTCCTTCACAACACACACACACACATATATATTACATTATAGTTTTCAGTCACTAAGAAATAAGAAATGTGATTGAATATCATTTAGTCCTTGTGAGATTAAATTGTTGCCCATTTTTAGTCCCACTCAAGGACTAATTATTAGCAATAAAAATAATCTGAGAGACTAAAAATGACAATTTTTAAAGGGCCTATAACTCAATTTAAAATTCATCAAAAGACTTTAAAACTTATTTAATCCTGCTTTAAAATACCTTTTACTACACCGATTATTTATGTTTTTTTTTATAACACTTTTTATTTACACGGACAATTTATGAAAAAAAATAGTTGAGTCAGAATTTTTGCCACAAAGATGTGGCCTGAACAACCAGCAATTAGTTCTGTCATAATTCGGCCTTGTGTAACTTCTTACTCTTAGGCTCTTGGAACAAACACCCTACTATGACAGTTTTATATCCTTCTACTAACAAACAACCACATAATTCTCCACATGCCAGTGCGATAATCATGGACCCTTCAGCTATCACTTGTGCTGAGCAATGCTTCTAATTGTTGTGTGCATAATGAATCTATAATCCTAAAAAACAAAACTAAATTTTACATATGCAACGAGCAAGAGCTGATGAAAGAAAGATTGATGTTATTTTCCAACATATCTCTTGCTCAAGTAAATTATAATAAACATTATATATCATTATAGTCTGAGGGAAAGTATCTGGTGTTGGTTCAGGAGGTCCTCTGGCAACTGGAATTTCACCACGAGTGTTGATATTGGGTTTAGCATAATCAACAAAGATAACACGTCCATTTAATGTCTGCAAAAATTTCTGTTATTAGTCCTCACTTCTAACTCAACAAAGAACTGGTGAGTCCCAAGTTTGATTTGATGATTACCTTTCCTTTCATATCTTCTATGGCATTCTCAGCCTCGTCTTGAGAAGCAAAGGTGACAAACCCAAATCCCTTAGATCTGTCTGACACCCTATCTGCTACAATTTTGGCTGCAAAACAGGAATTCAGCAACATTGTCAAAGGCCACAAAAACCATATAATGTGCATTTTTTATCATTTTTAAGATACCTTCAATAACTTGCCCATAACTGGAGAAGGCCTCTGATAATGCTTTCTCTGTGGTGTAGAAGGACAGTCCTGAAAAATAATGAGGAACACAGATCCATGGTTAAATAACCCTCTTTTCAAAGGCTAATTACTTAATACGGATTCATGCATTCAAATTAATAAGAATTTGAAACAGCAGCCAAGGAATGCTTTTCAAAGATTAATAACTTTAATAATGATAGGACAGATGTGATTTTCCCATTGATGGGCATTAAAGATTATGCAAGACACAACACTTAACCTTAGGGCAAGCTCAGTTGATGAAAAAATAAAAAATAAAAACCTCTTCCATTTTTCTATTTTCAGGTTCAAATTTTTGTTTTTCAGAGTGTAAGCAGTTATATCCGATAATCATAAACAAAGAGATTTTCTATTTAGATAACTTTTCAATAAACAGTTATAAGAGAAGAAAATAAGAAGGCAAAATGAGTTTCTGCAGTGAGTTAAAATTAGCTTAGGCATAAGTTAAAATCAACTTTCAAAGAAGGTAGACAAGAGAGCTTCCACAAATAAGCTTATGCATAAAAACTTAATTATTTTAACTTCTTGTTATTTTCTTTTTGTACAAGTTTTAAGTTTACCCTATTGCTCACACAGTGTAAAGAAGCTTATCATTCAGAGCAGGAAGCAACTAAGTTATATAATTTCGTTAACAAGAACAAAAGGACATTAAACAACACAAATTAATTGCACAGGTGAGGAAATTGATTTCCTTAATTTTGCTTTGTGGAGGAACAAAATATACAGTGGTTTCTTCAGAGGAAAAAAAAGAGAGAGAGAGAGAGAGTGCATACCTCCAACGAAAAGCTTGTAAGTAATTCCCCGTCGAAAACAGAGAAGAGATGGCGACAAGATTTTATTTCTATTGCCCTCGATTATTTTTCTGAAGGCCGCCATGGAATTCAATGGGAGTGTTGCAGGGACGAAGGCGTACAGTAAACGGGCTCAACATACACCCAAAGCCCAAACCAAAACTGGTTTTTCTGCCATACCCTAACACACTACCTTGCATTACTCATATTTCGACGAATAACTTAATTAAGTATTGCTGTAAAAAAGAAACTTCATTATTTATTAATAAAAAATATTACATATGGACTTATTTATAATATTTTATAATAACATTATAGAATTATTTATAATCTAATTTTAAAATTTATTAAAATAAGTTTAAAAAAAAAAGTTCATTTTAACGACTTTGGCATGAAATTTATTGATAAACTAAATTTATTGATTGAACATTTTTTTAATTAAATTCAAATATAACCTTGTTGAAAAAATGATTTAATATTGAATTAGTTTAACACTCATACCAATGATATATATAAAAATATAATTGATGAGATGTTCCATGATATGTAGTTTAAAATAAATTATACACATACAAAAGATTATGATTTTAGTATTTGTTTGGTTTAGGTCTCAGCCTCACTGCTACTTGACTTATGTTACATGCTAAATTGATTGATTGCATTTTAAGCCATCATAAAAAGGATATAAAAATTATTCAAAATGTCTACTTTTTTATTTTCTTCCTACCTTTGTTTCAAATGAACAAAAAGAAATAAAATTAATCATTTTAATGTTTTATGTACCTCCCTTTTTCTTCTTCTACGCAGTAGAAACAATTTTTTTTCTATTGATTCTCTCCGCACATCAAAACAAAGCATTAATGGTTATTTTTGTTCATTAATATGCTTTTTAAGATGAATCCTATGCCCTTGCTCACAAATAAACAAAAGTTCCTGCTCCAGCTCATAACGAATGGAGATGTGTGTTTGATTTATTGGCAACACGAATTCCAAGATCATTCAAATGGAGAAGTATGTGAGAGCAAGTTTGTACGTCCATTAAAGGTTTTCAAACAGAAATCCAAACACGCTATAAAACAATGTGTCTGCCGGGCACTTCCAGAGAAACAAGCTTTCTCGCACTTAAAAATTTCACAATAGGTTATTTCTACAACACACAACAGAGTTATAGTGTAAGAATACACAGAACCTTCACCATTAGTTTTTTGTGCGTAAATGTGAAGCAATCGTTATATCAACATAGTGATTAAGATCATTCTATATTTTTGCCATTGTTTTCCCTTATAACTTGTTCACGTATACACACAAACTCAGTGGTGAAGATCATAGTGTATTAATGCACCATATGATTTGGTAGTATATTGTGGAATTGGCCATTACAGATGTATCGTGCAAAGTTGTGGCTAAAGCTAAAGACGGACGGATGTCTATACTAGGTTACACCTCCTGTTAGATGTGACGGTGTGTAACTACAATATACAGAACTAACTTTACATGCAGTTTCCATCCAACCTTCAGAGTTTGATTACTCATGAATGACTCACCTTCAGTAATGCCTGGAACATCATGTCAATGAATTGATCCTCCTGGCACAGGAAAATTCCATTAGTAGACAACAATTTAACAAGAGAGGCATTAAAATAAAGCAAGTATTAGATAAAACAAATCATATTTTGTTACTTCAATTTTCTTGTAGACTAGAGATTCAATTTATATTGAAATCTTAAACATGAAAATTCTAAAATTGCATACTAAAAAACTTATGTTAAAGTTTCTCCCTTTTCCAATTATTCACAATATTTTTCAAAATCTCAATATTAATAATTTGGATAGATAATTAGGTGTACTTCCAGTCTAATAGCTAAATAGTCATTAACTTATAAAATAGCTATGGGTCAAACTGGACTTTCTTCAGTGGGGAAGAACTCCCTTTATTTTAACCCACCCAACCCCAAACTAAAAGAAGTAATTGAATGACAACTTAAAAATACAATTAAATTAATAATGGTCAACAAACATAAGGGAACTAAAACAAAGATGGCAAAATCACGAAATACCTGAACCAATGATAAAAGTGCATCACGGACATTATCCCTGCTGAATACAGGTCTATTTGGAGTGGAGCTTGAAATAGGGGTAAGAGAAAGAGGAGGATTAGGGGGAGGGAAGGGTTGAAGTACTGGAGTTCCATATTGGCGTGGCAGATTCAGGGAATGATGAAGAGCTGCACTAGGTGGCACAGATGAAGAAATAGGTGGAACTAACAGTGAAGATGAAGACGTCGATGCAAAAAAAGTGGAAGGCTTAACAAGATTAATGATTTGATTGCCACTCTTGGCTGTTTCAAGAGAGTCAAGGGGGAAGCCTGATATCAATAAAGTTGAATGAGAGGCAGATGGTATTTGCGCAGCAGGTGCAGTAGAGAATAAACCACTAGGAGCAGAAGTGACAGTTGCAGAATGCTGTCTAAAATTTTCCATATTGGAAGCATAATTTCCAGTAACCTTCAATGACTGCAACAATTGAATAAAAAAAATTCTAAAGCCACATACATCATATAATAAAGAGTGCAACTTAATATAGACAATGTCACATTGCAGAAGTATTCACCAAAAAGCAGATAAAATTGACATGTAACAACATTACGTACGCTGAAGAAGTTTGTAAATGCAGGATCTTCAACAGCATCAATTGCAGAAGCAGTAGCTGAAGACGACTCTAGAGGGCTTTCCGGTATAATAGACACTGGCTGACGTTTCTCAGACTCACTATAATATATAAAAACATCAGGCATCAGATATTTAACTTTCATTACTTATAAATCCAACTAGGAGAGATCATTAAGTGGAAGTAATAAATAAATATATTATGCATATTGATCTTTCTCATTGCTCAATTCACTGAAGAAAGTTATTTCACATTTTGAAATCACAAATTTCTTCACAGAAGGATTATTAAAATCATCGTTGTTTGGAATCACTAACATATAGGAAGCACACCATAGTGTGCAGAGCGACCGACCCCAAAATCAATATAGTGGGATGGCCACTAGATTTAAGGGGAGGGAGGGCAGACATTAAGCTGCCACGAATGCAAAAATGGTCCGCAATCTGAAATTTATAGTTGCCAAAGATTGTGACACTCTACTGTGATAGCAATTTGATTGATAATGATAACTATGATTCAAAGAGATAGAAATAGAGACAACTTCATATGTTATAAAATTTACAAAGTCCTTACCTTATGTTAGCAGGCAGTATTGTAGTTGGAGGTGTCTTTGGGTATGCATTAAGTATCCTGTAAATTGAATTTGGAAAATTATTAAGATTTATACAACTAGCAGATAAGCATCCTGCATCTCAATTTCATGGAGTATATTACTAACCAGAAAATAAGAGGTCCTCACAGTTTAGACCAGATTGGCAATAAATTAGCATCTTGTAAGTTGTAACTAAAAGTTTCAGCATAAATAAGCAAAGAAAAACACTATGAATTACTTGAATGGTGAAAATTAATAAATTACCAAACCTGTTAAAGAGATTTGCAACTTCTTCACATTCATCTGGATTGTAAAACCATATACCGTTAACTTCTTGAGCAGCATTCCGATATAACAGGTACGGCTTTTTAAGTTCATACTCAAAATCCAATAGATTCTCCACTAGGTTATCTGTCAAGACAAAGATCAGAAAGATAGCTGTTAAAGTAGTGAATAGATAGCACAGATTCAGAAATGTGGCAATAATAAATGAGTAAATACTAAATAGTCTATGCACTTAGGTGTAAAGACAATGTAACGGAATTTTGGGTTATCATCCAATCACAAATTGCTACATATAAATGTAAGTACAAATCTGAACCTGTATTCCGTCGATTCATTACGATGAACTGAAACCGTGGTTGTGAATTCCTGAGCAAGAACAGTAAAATCGATGAACGATCCAAGTACATATGAATGCATCAATGCATACAAAGAATAGAGAGAGAGAGAGAGAGAAGAAGCAGAAGAAGAGAGAGTCTTGTTGATCACCTCACCTCTTGACAACGAAGAGAGATCCTTCAACATCCTTGCGACTCTACAACGAGTAAAACAGAAGATGAGAGAAGAAAGTGGGAAGAAGCGAAGACAAAGAAAGAAAAGAACGAACCCACTGGTTGCTTTCGATGTTGAAGTCGTAGAAGGAGACATGCGCGGCGGTGAAGAGAATCTCGTCGATGAACGGATCGATTCGCTGGAGCACCGTGAGATTCAGCACCTTCGTACTCTGCTGATCCAGATTCGGCGTCAATTTCTTCGTATGTGACATTTCAATTTTTTTCTCACACTAACTAACTCGCTCAAACCCTCCAAGAACTCGAGATTTTGATTTTTGACTGGTGTGTTTGCTTGTTCCAAGACTAACTCAAGAAACCAAGAATTGACTCGCACTCACTCCAAGCAAATAACTCATCTATACTCAAACTTCGGAATTGAATCTACTCCGATCCAAAATTCCAAATGGAGTACTCGTTAAATCAAATTGTGAACAAAGACTCTCAAATTACAAAGAGTTTAATGGCCATGCAATTGCAAAATAGTTTTTATACTATCATTTGTTTAGAATATTTTTACTGTTACATTTTGAACTCAGACTAATATTTATTATATCTTTAATAAAAGAGACGAAGATATATCTAATATGAAAAATGCAGTCTCATAAAATAAAAACTCTTAATATCTTACACATTATTTAAAAAAAAATATTTTTTTTTCTCTCCATATGATCTCAAAATTAAAGAAAAATATGGAAAAGATTTTTAATCCTAATTGATATTATGATTACTAAAAAGTTGTCTAAGATTCAAAATTTACCATTATAAAATTTAATAAATTTAAAAGACTATTTTTTATAAAAATAATATAAAATTATTAGTGCATAATTTTTTTCTTAAATATTATGGTTGGATTTGCAAGATATTTTGCCAACTAATTTATTATATATATATATATATATATATATATATATAAAAGTGAATTATTAATAAGGGTGGGCTCCCATCAAGTTGGTTCGGGTTTTAAAATACTTGGATTCAAATAGCCCAATGTTATTCATGTAATAAAAAAAATATCAATGTTATTTAATTTGAGCTAGATAATTTTATTATAATCGATTCAATTTTAAATTTAAATAACAAACTATTTTAAAAAATCCAATTTTGAAGAACTAATTCTGAATCGATTATGAATAGGTTTTCAAATTGCTGAAAAATGATTTGGGTGAAAATCGATTTGATCAACTAAACTAATTTTGTAAAAATAATTTTGTTAGTCGAACCACTTTTATACAATAGTGTTGTTCATTTTTTTTCAACCAACTTGGGTGGAAAATCGATTCAGTTTCAATTTCGCTTACGAACCGATTCGACCCATAACACCCAATACGAACCGATTCGAGCCATAACACCCAAAACGTTTTCTGCACACCCTAGGACTATGGAGTGGGAATATGATGAGATGAGTGTAGATTATGCCTGTATAGTGTAGATTCATCCAATGGTAAAAAAAGTGGTGCGTAGTGAACCACGTGACCAAGCGGTTCACGCTAGAAACATTCTATTTTAGTCATATATATAGGGAAAAATGATACACAAGAGGAATAGGCATAACCGGTTCATTGCTTCTATTCAATTGCCTGATGGCCAGCATTCTACTTCTCAACCTGCGATTGCTAACGCCTTTGTTAGTCATTTCAAGGCTCTGTTCAATGCTCATGAGTTGCAAGATTCTGCTTCCCTAAACATGTGCAATTCTGGACCGAAAGTTCCCGTTGATTGTTATGCTTCTTACTTTCTTAGCTAGCTCCAATCTCCAAACAAGATGTTTAGAATGTCATATATAGTATGGACAACAACAAATCGCCGGGGCCAGATGGATTCAATGCTCTAATTTTTAAGAAAGCCTGGAGCATCGTTGGGAATGATATATTTGAAGCCAGGTGAATCAATTTAGGTGAATCAATTTAGGCCAATCTCTTATTCCCAAGTCAGAGCAAGCTTCTCAGGTGAATCAATTTAGGCCAATCTCTTGTTGTAATATCTTATACAAGATTATTTCTAAAATTCTGGCAAACTGGTTAGCTCCTGTTGTGGAAAAAATTGTTGGTCCTTCCCAATCGGCTTTTCTGAAGAATAGGAATATGCTTGACAACATCATCCTAGTTCAAGAGCTTCTTCGAAAATATGTCCGTAAGAGAGTCTCGCTCAGAGGTATGTTGAAGATTGATTTACATAAGGCTTATGACTCTGTTTCTTGGCAATTTCTTGGCTGGATGCTTAGTGCAGTGGGATTTCCTGTCCAATTCTGCTCTTGGATTATGGAATGTATTGCCTCTACTTCCTTTAGTGTTGTGGTTAATGGTTCAATTTATGGTCACTTCAAAGGGCATCGTGGTTTGAGGCAAGGTGATCCCCTGTTACCTTACCTCTTTGTTCTGTGTATGGGATATTTCTCTCGTGATCTCCATTGACTTCAGGACAGCATCACCTATCAATTCCACCCATCATGTGCTGTTGTCGGTCTATCCCATTTGGCTTTTGCAGACGATATAAATCCAGAGGGGACCTACCTTCTATCTCAGCTATTTTTGCCAAACTCAGGCACTTTAGTGATGTGTTTGGTCTGTCTATTAGCATGGAAAAATCTGATATTTTCTCAGCAGGTGTGGATCCAGCCACCCTATCCGATTTTCATCAGCTCACGGGCTTTAGCTCGAGCTGTTTTCCATTCAGATATTTGGGTGTTCCGTTGCTGGCTTCACGACTTAATGTCTGCCATTATGAACCTATGCTTACCCGGATAACAGGTCTTGTTCATGGTTGAAGTTGCAAAACCCTTTATCATGCAGGCAGATTGGAGCTTATTCGAGCTGTCAGCCAGGGCATTGCTAATTTCTGGATGGGGATTTTCCCTTTGCCCAGTTCTATAATTGGTCGTATTAATGCTTCATGCCGCAATTTTCTTTGGGGCAAGACTGATTTAGGAAATAAGAAACCATTGGTTGCCTGGACAGAAGTCTGCACTCCCAAAACAGAAGGAGGCTTGGGATTATTCAATCTTAAAGACTGGAAACTTGTCCT
This sequence comes from Glycine tomentella, assembly GCA_007407185.1. NCBI lineage: Eukaryota > Viridiplantae > Streptophyta > Magnoliopsida > Fabales > Fabaceae > Glycine > Glycine tomentella. The sequence continues at coordinate 551,767 of PYAF01004425.1, read as the reverse complement.
CTCTCTAGAATCATGTGGGACTTCCACTCCAAGAAAGACTCTCTTTGGGTCCGATGGGTCCACCACTATTATTTCAAAGGAGGTAATGTTTGGGAATTCCATTCCTTTAACTCGGATTCTGTTTTGATTAAGAGGATTATTTCTATCAGGGACTTGATTGTAAACAAAGAGGGAAATCTGGAGACTGCCAAGCTAACCCTTGAATCCTGGACTAACAATGATGTAATTTTTTAGAATTCCACATTTTTTTAGATGATGTAATTAACAAGATTAAATTTCTTGTTTATAGATATTTTCATTTGCTGCATCTCTATTAGTTACATGCACCTAGAGGATCTGCCATAGGCTCTTGCACTTAGTGCATGTGTCTATTTTGTGCTTTTAGCAGGGTATGCCCCTTTTATTTTGTATATCTATGAGTTTGATATAATTCACATTTTTTGCAAAAAAAAATCATCTAAAAAAAATTATTGTATGTTAAATTAATATTAAACCAATCAAATTCTAATGATGAAATATTGGGAAAAAAAGGTTTAGGATGAACAAATTAACTGTAAAGTTTGATAGACGTTAACATAGGGAATTAGGAAACCTGCCCAATGCATATCAAGATAGTATTTAAGTAGACATTTTTAAGTCAAAAAATTTATATTTGTAGACTAATTATTTTGCTTGCTTTCCTTTTCTTTAAAGCATATTCGTTTAACTTTCATTTTTTGGGGGGATCTAATAAGTAATTATATGTATGCTATGATTGATAATCAATCTATTTGCTTTTGCTATGTACCAAAAGTAAGTTGTAAGTTATATAACTTCTGTTACACAACACAAAAAATAGATTATCCTACCATAATGCGGAAGCATGAGCAAAGAACATCTTGTTATCAAGAAGAGACTAGAATAAGAAATAAATAAACAACGAAAAGTGGAGCAAATCTATCTCATTTAATATAATTCATTTTTCATTATGATACAGTTCCTCGGCTGACAAAAATAAAATTTTAAAAAATAAATGCTTTGAGATGTGTGATTCAGTTCTGCATGCCTTAGTGTTATGCAGCTTACATTATTCTAAAGCTCACAACAAGAGTAAGTAGGAAAAAAATAGATCCAAAAATTATTGGGGAGACCTAAACAACAAAATTCTCTTAAAAGCAAAAATTGGTGAAACCCGCCCATTTGTATTGTCCACAACAACCTTGTTAGAGCTATCAGTAGTGACTTTTTCAATAGAACGATGCAAGCACTCGGAAACTAAGCACAAGCCAGTGGACCTTGGACAATATTTCCTATTCAATTAGGTATCATTTATCATTTCCAAGGGAATCTTGGCAGGTGTAGGAAACCATTTTATGCATGGATAGTCCATCCTCGCTGAGCAAGAGCAGCAACCACTTGACTGGCAGCTTCTGCAGTGTCATTCAGTGGAGGATAACTCCAGCTTTCAGTTATCTGTATTTTTGAAACAAAAGTAAGCATAAAGTAATATTTGTTCAACAAAACAACTACCAGCAACAAACTACAGCCTGGCAGGCACACATGGTCTGCTAGCAAAGAAGAGGCTGCTCCAAAATATAAAAGCAGGCCACCAAATATTTCCACCAAGTCACAGGGCCATTTGTAAAGTTCTTCTAACGTTAACTACATATATTTGATGGATTGTATCATGGAATAAGAAACCAATTTACATAATCAGCTTTGCAATATAATCAGTAGATTTATACTCCCATATCATTCAGTTAAGAGGGGAAAGAAAAGCACAAAGCTAGACACACCCAAAAAAACCCAACACATAACAATGATAACATTACAACACAGTTAGCAACTCACATTCTCATTCCCAGTGAATGGTCGAGCAACCCCTTGCTCCTGCAAAGAATTTTGGAAGTCAGCAAACTTCCAAGTACACCGTTCTGCTCCAATTACATACACAGGCTTCCTGTGGTAAAAGAGAGAGTCATGAAACTATGCATTTCCTTTGAAAACACTAAACAAGAACTTCTTTATATTTTTTTTTTATTATTGTGAGATGGAGGCTCGTCATCATTGATAATTTGGTCATACATACCCAGTGCTGCAGGCCTCACTCAACATACTAACTGAATCAGCAGTGATAACAAAGGCATCAGCCCAGGCCAGATGTCCCATATGGGGATTTGAACCTAAATGTAACAAAAAAAATTCTAGGTAATCTCTGCCTCTGGAACTGGGACTAATAAGTATATTTCTTGTCTTAAGAATATGGAAAGTAAGTACCTTCACCATCCCATATTTGGACCTTTGGATTTGTGGCAAATTCTTTGACCAAAATTTTGGAGATCTGCAATACAAATGGATATTATGAATTTATTAAAACAGACAAAGAAAGTTATAGAGGACATCTAAACTGAGGCCACCATTCCCCCAGGCAACATCATTTATACTTGCCCACACCAAAGCAGACAAATGACCAAACAGGAGCATGCTCATGATTAGAAGCCAAAACTGATTATAACCAAACATGACTTAGGCAAAAAGATTCTTACTAATTGCATAATCTTTTATACCTTCTCAGGAGTTCTTCTGGAGAAAGATATCCTGATACTCCCACAGCTCCATAGAACATTCTGAAGCATAATGACTAACTTCTTTACAAGATCCACACCATAGGGACAATTACCTGACCCCCAGCCAAAAAATAATAAAAAAGACTTAAGATCAAGAAGGTATAAAGCTGTGTGAGACAAAAGGCTTGAAAAAGAAACTTTGCATATAATGTATATTGCATATATAACCGAAGGTAATGTGTGGAATAAAATGTTTAAGGAAGAAAATATTCGGTGTAAGGCATACAAACATTTGAAAGTTTAAATTTTCAATTCCTTTAAGGGTTCAAATGAGTCAGTATTGATATATGCAAAAATCAAAATTGGCCTACTACACTTTGTTAATTTTCATCTATGAAGTATACAAACATTTGAAAGTTTAAAACAAGCCCAACATTGGATGTAGGGCATGCAATTTCTTTCCTGCTATTAAGTATTGGGTTAGAGTCATTTCAAGGTGTCTTCAATTTGCAATGATCATAAATCAGATGGAAGAAATGAGTTTCCAGTAATACATAAATGAAATATGATTGACCAGATTTCTATTTTCTCCCACAAAAATTGACAGCACTTAATAGAAACAAAGACCAACTGACAGTATGAGAATTTTGGGCCCAGACAAAGGCACATTTTTAACCTTTCAAGATGAAGTTTATACTTTATACAACCACCATTTTTCTATATATATCAAATAGCAGAAAATCTTAATTAACACGATAAAATTTTAAATATAATGGGAAATGCATTATAACTACTAAGTTTCTTAATGCAAAATAAAATACCAGTAGGTCCCCCAACATTAACCACAAGCAAGGGCTTTGGCAGAGTTGCCAACTCATCATGCCAAGCAGAAGCAGCAACCCTAAGAGCAGCGGAATCAGCTTGATGAAGCGCTCCCACAGTGAGGACCTGTAATAATGTAAAATCAGTGATCTTCAAGAAAGGATAAAAAAATATACTATTTCAACATAAACATGACAACCATAAAATGTTTTTCTTGGGCAGAGACATCAATAGCCACCAAGCGACAACTGTACCTACCACATTGCAGCCAGGAGGTTCCCATGGAGTCACCCACCTTCGAAGAAACCAAGGTATTTGTCGCTGAGCATGAGGAGTCAGCGGATAATAATCATGGCGCGGGGTAATCACAAGATCAAACCTATTCAGTTGAAATCTTGGATGTTGTATCTGTATTAGGCATCTAAGAGAGTTAGAGAGCAACATACATGATGTATACATTCATCTATTACATATAAAGATCATCCATGCTCATGGGCATATCATTAAAACACACAATAATGAGTCATTATAAATTTGTCCCAGCAACGGGTATCACAATTTCTCAAAAGCAAGCAACATCCAATATCTTTTTCCATTACCGTTTTCAAAGAAAACGGGGGGAGAAATGAAGACGAATTTGATTGCAACAACAAGCAAAGTGAGGTTGGCTACATGATTACAACAACAAAAACCTTATCCTACTAATAACAATGTTTGGAGCTGCAGCACTATGATTAAAAAAAAAAAGTTTTTTCATGGAGAAAGTAAAACAACATTGAGTTGCTTCCTGTTTTTCAGTGATACTGTGATTTTTGGTTGCTCACAATGCAACCAAACACACAACAAGTGAGGTCGGCTACATGAATTACCAGACGTCATTAGACTTGATTAAAGACCAAATCCTAAGAGAAATCATTTCACCTAAAGGTTAAAAAGTGTTCTTATTAAGAAATTATGTATAAAGTACTTCAATAACAGTCAATCATCACATTCACATGGAAGTTATATATGTTACAATGGACAATAAAGAAAAAAGGGTGAAAAGTTTAACCTGAACAAGAAAAACATTTTCTGGAGCTAACCGTTTAATGGAGCTGGCAACAGAAATGGTGTCTCGTCCAGATGCAACCACCAACATTGGACCATCCCTACGGATAAAGCGATTCTGCATTTCATCAAACTCATTTTTTTTTCTTTTCTTAATAGAATAACGAGACAAGAACAATCACAAGACAAACGTACTTATGAAACGTTTCACGAGCCATCGTGGCAATGTGGTGAGCATCAGCATCCAGCACGTTAGATATGCCTAAACGAAACTATCATCATTGCATTGCAAATTGCAATTCCCAACAATTACACAGCGTGAAAGAGAAGCAGCGTTGGTTAGTTACCGATCTTGTGAGGCGTTTGAAAGCGCGATTTGCCACAGATCATTCTGATAACGGAGTCTAACTTTTTGTGGATGGAAACCGGAAGCCATTTAAGCCACCGATTGATTCCTCCTCGAGGCCTCGTCACGCGCTATAACCAACGATTCAATTCAATTCAATTCAATATCTATTTATTTATAAATAAACGAAGAAGAGAATAAATAAATGCTTACATATAAGGAATGGCGATTGGAGAAACCGAGAGTACGGACCAAACCAATGCACTGATTCTCAGCGCCAGCGAAGCCGTTTCCGATCACAACGGCTCGCCTAATTGCACCGTCTAGAATTTCCGGCATATTTTACATTCCCAAAATTCAAATCAGACGGAAAAGCAAAACTTGTAATGTAGAGGATTTTCAATTTCAATTTTATATGTCCAAGCCCATGTGAAAGGCCCGGCCCGGCCCGGCCCGGCCCAATTGAACGGTTTATATTTTTGTTCATATATACGATACAAGAGACAGGGGAGGAGTGTCTGGTGTGTGAGCAAAATCAAAATGTGGGCAAGCGCAGAAGGTGGTGCTCCGGAGGTTACTCTGGAAACTTCCATGGGTTCTTTCACCTTTGAGGTACTTATGCTTTTTCCAATTTTCTCACTCTATCAAAGTTCTTAGTCTAGGTTTTCAAGTTTTTTTGTTTTTAAAAAAAAAACAATTAAAGGGTGTTATTGTAATGTAATATTTTGGGTTTAGCTGTACTACAAGCATGCTCCGAGGACTTGTAGGAACTTCATTGAACTGTCTCGCCGAGGTTACTATGACAACGTTAAATTCCACAGGATCATCAAGGTTTGATTCATTCATGATTTCTATATGGGTGCCAACCTTCTGTTTGGATGATATATTCTTACATGGGTTTATGTGGTTTGTTGACTAGGACTTCATAGTACAAGGTGGGGATCCCACTGGAACAGGAAGAGGAGGAGAATCCATATATGGGTATCCTGCTTAACCTTTTGATTAGTAACGAATGATGATTTTTAACTTTGCTATTCTTCATGCTTATTTGTTTACTTTTATGACAGTGCAAAGTTTGAAGATGAGATTAAACGAGAGTTGAAGCACACTGGAGCTGGAATCTTATCCATGGCAAATGCTGGCCCAAACACCAATGGTAGTCAGTTCTTTATTACTCTGGCTCCATGCCCCTCTCTCGATGGTAATATTCTCCTTCTTTCTGTTTATAATTTAGAGATGATAAGCGTCTAAATTTAATTACTTGTGCTTGTGGATGTTGATAATTTGGAGGATTTTGAGCTTCAAAGGCTATTCTGTTTTTCAATCTAGTTAATTAAAAATTAAACATTAACTGTGCCATGAATAGCTCTTTGTTAAAGGACAATTTGTGAACATAGTTGCAATCCACATTGTGCACACACTGTCATACATTAAAACTAGAGTGATGAAATATCATATCTTTCTCATTGGAAAGATATAAAAAGAAATTGCATCCATCCCAGTAATTAGCAATTGGCTATTAGCAATTAGCGCAGTTATATAAAACCTCATGGACCTGTCTCAATATAGACTATTAGCAATGGGTTAGTCTCCCTGGCTGTTCTGCTATGTAACTATGTCAAAATGGCCAGCCAAAACAAGAAAGCTTCTTCTTTATGTTTCTTATATTTATACTTTTCTGGGAGAATCCAGCTGCAAGCTTGCAAGCATATAGTTAGCTCATTTCCTCATCCAACCGCATCTTCTCTTCTCTCTTGCTTTAGTTTCCTTGACTAAATCGATTCAAAGGCATAAAACATATGGGACTCTTATTTTCTCTTTTAAAAGTTGTTTGTGAATTCTCTAATATAATCTCTGCATTTAAGATGAATATAAGCCTAAAGCTCTACTGATTAATATTTTTATTCATTACTAGAGTTGACTCAAGTAATTTTTTAGCCATAAACTTTGCATCAGAATGGTTAACTGATTTAGTTAGGTTGTTTAGCTTATGATTAATTATTCTAATTCATTTCATGAATTTCCAATATACTCAATTCATGTTTCTGTTTCGACCAGGAAAACACACGATATTTGGAAGAGTGTGTAGGGGGATGGAAATTATCAAAAGACTTGGCAGCGTCCAAACAGATAACAACGATAGGTATGTTAAATATCTTTCAAGATAAACCATTTTATATATTTACTATACATAAACCAACAATCCTGCCTGCAATTTCATAGACAAATGATGACAGACTGAAGTTAGCACCAAATTAATAAACAAGTTAGGACATTGGTATCATAAACATGCTGATATTGGGTTAGGTGTTTTGCTAGATATCCTGGAGATTGATACGATTGATAATTTTTATTTTCCTGGGTATAGCTTTGTCCTCATGCTTAGTCAATAATTGATTACTGGGAATTTTATGGCCAATGAGTGTCTAATGTAGTATGTTTTGTTATAACGGGGATTCCATGAAACGCGGATTTTATGAACATCCTTTGTTCAACATGTTAAGTTAAAGCAAGGATTTTCTATGATCTTACTTTATGAAATTTTACAGAGAAAATTATTCAAGCATTTTTTTCATTTTCTATTTATTCAGGCCCATCCATAACGTGAAGATACTACGTACCTCAGTCAAGGATTGAGATGAATAGCATGACATTGCCATGACAGGAAATGTCAAGACTCATTGATGAACCTTCAGAACTGTCAATTGTATTTTTATGTACCAATCACTAATTCGGGGAAGACAATGTACTTTTTTTCAGGACTATTTTTTTGACCTGCAGTGTTGAGACTACTTATTACAGAGCAAGAAACTTGAACTTTATGTGGATAGCCCTGGTGCAATTTTATTCCTGAACTCAACGTAGAGAAGTGGTTCTCGCATGTGAGTTTAGGCTTAAATGTATCTTTTTGACCTTACAAAATTATTCTTTTTCAATTTGCCAATATAAAAAGTTTAAAGTTTGAAGAATTTTAATTGTTTCAATTGAAATCTCAAGTTCCTGTTTGGATAAAATAATCAAATTTCTTTATTTTTAAATTTTTTTGTTCTAATAAAATAAATAAGTTCCTTCATAGCTAAAAAATTGTATTTGAATAAAACAATTAAATTTTCTTTATTTATAAAATCTGACAGAAGAGGAAAGTAAATTAATTCTGAAATGCTTGACTAAAGATCGAATTTAGAAATTAGACTTTTTTAGTTTTAGTTAATTATTTTTTAATTCTTAATTCTTAAATTTTATTTCATAAAATATCCAAAAAAATTCAACAAAAAAAAAATCCAAACAATTTAGTTCAAATTTTGTTAAATCTCCTTCAAAGTCACTTTACCTTAAAATACTTCTCCAAATACATCATAAACATTTAATTTAATTCATCAAACACGTCATTAAAATTTATAATGCCAATCCCATTTCAATATAACAGGACCGGTTATTGAATTACAAATTTCTAATTTAAAGTCTAATAATTCAGTTGTGATCATGGTTAAATGAATTGGTACTAATAAAATATAAAATTAAATAATATTAACAAAACATAATCAATCATTTTTCAAACTCCTGCTGCGAACCAATTGTCAAATTTACTTTTTAAATTGCTTAATACGTTATTTTAAGTTCTTAATAACAAACACTACAGATCATCCACGCTGCTGACCTCAACTCACAAATTATGTATATATTATAATTCTAAAACTTCATTCTTTTTCCTCTTACTAAATAAAGAAAATATCATTTTTTTTAATATTTCAAAGACATTAAGTACAACGTTATTCATATTAGTGGTTTCACTAGTACTATTTTCAGTTATTCTTACATCGATTAAAATCTCAAGACATATTGCACCTCGTAAAATTAGAACTTCATCAGGGTTTTGTTTTAACCAACCCCCGCAGACTTGTTTTTGGGTACATTTTAACCCGGCAATCTTAAATATATCCATTCCTGCTCTTCATGTGGAGGCATAGCACATTGAGCCGATAAAAATGCAATGTTGAAAAGCAGTAAGAACAAACAAATTGTACAAGGGGGGAAATATGCAACAGGCCACGGCTACCAAAAGAAAATGTAACAGACTGCAGCTCAAGGTAGCTTCACCTCTTGGTCTTGGAATATCCACTGCACCGAAGGGGGCTTTATAACTTAACTGCCTATAGCCCCCCGCCCCCAATGTTACTCTCTATTCAAGTTAACTTTGTGTGGTGCTGTGGTTGCTTTCCAGCTTCTTCCAGCAGCAACTACAGTATATACCATGCAACCTAATAGTACAACTATTGCAATGAAGTTCAACATCCTTGAATCGCTACAAAAGGATTCTCGCATGGAATCCAACTTTAACTCGTCTTTCCTTGTTTACTACTGTGATTTGATGACCCGTCGTTTTCTTCGCGACTGTGTATGTTAAGCTTTGACACGGGCATTGTTTTAAATCCATTGGCCTTGACAGATCCAGGACTGTCCTCCCTTGAGTTTGCAATCCTTGTTGGCACAGAATTCTTATTTGACAGGTCACCGGTAGCAACTTGTAACAATTCCATGCGTTTCAAAGATGGAACATCTCCTCTACAATACCTGTGCCACATATTTCTGTATGTTGACTCTAGACCTAGGACAAATTTTGCACCATCACAGAGAGGGGACTTGGACATGAGATTTCGCAGACTCATTCTCAAATTTTGTAGTGCGGAAATGTCAGAGGCCAACTGCTGAGCCAATTCAACATATTCATCTTCATTTCTGGCAATCAAATGCTCCAGTCCTGGATTGTAATAAGTGAAATATTTAACAGTGTTGCCGGGGAAGCAAAAAATGCAAAAGAAAATGAAGCTTTGCAAAGTACAAAGGATTTAGCAGACTGACTACATATCCAATACTCTCCCAATAAAAACATGAGGAAAAACAATCACGTGCTGATCAACAGAAGAAAAAAATATCTACATAAGAATATTGTGTTTGGTCGAGAGTTAGCAAAATTGATTTTGAAGTAATATGATTTATGTTTAGATATTGTTACTATAAACACTAGTAGTAAAACTCAGTATAATTATTTTTTTTATCTAATGCAAAAGCTATCTAAAGTAGTCAGCAAAAAAATAAAACAACTACCTAAAGTTGTTTCAACTCAAAATCAATTTTGAACCCAAAATAAGTTTTTCAACATGGAACCAAACATGTGACAATTTACCTAAAATCAGATTAACTGTTATTTCAATCTGATTTTGAAGAATCCAATGTGAAACCAAATGCGCACTATGTAGATTGGATCATCGGATTGCTATCTAGTTGGATATTATTTTGGTATTTTGAATTCAAAATTAGAATTTTTTATTTAGGATTGTTTAGTCTTCAAGTAGTGTTAGACCAAATGTTTTTTTGGGGTTTCTATTCTCCTTAAAAGGAGAACTTAGGCCAAACACATTTTCTTAAAAGCTTACAAAACATTTTATAAAATAAAAAGGGGAAAAGTAGTTTTTTAAGAAAAGCTGAGTGAAGGAACTTTTAGAAAAAAAGTTGGTTTCTCTTAATCTCTCCTCTCTCTCTCTCTCTCTCTCTCTCTCTCCTCGCTCCCACTCCCCACTCTCCCCTCTCTCCCTGCTCTTTTTCAGGTCAACTCTTTTAAGCTAAAAGAAATGAAAACTGTTATATAGCTTCTACTTTACTTTTAAAGCTCTTATTTTGAGCTTTAACTTTAAAATAGCTTTTAAGTTTTACGAAAAAGTTAGGCTAAACACAACCTCAAATAGTTAAGAAATTTATCGTAGGGATTTTTCTTTTCTTTATCTTTTAGATTTGGATAGATTTTATTGAATTTGATCTTCTCTTTGTTTTAGATTTTGTTGGTCTATATATAGACCCATACCTTGACTGGTTTTTGACTATTGAATAATATTGATTTCTTATTAAAAAAGTAATTGTCATTTGAGTCAAAGCTCTCCGTCTTAGAGGAGTACTTTAATTTTATTAGAACAGTACCCTGCCAAAAGGAGTACTCTTGGAACTTATTGTTTAATCTGGTCCCTATCTCTAGTTGATCAAAACATAAAGAAATCAAAATAAATTCATAATCCAACAAATCTGCATCAAGTAAATGGCATTGCACAGATGAAATAGAATGATTACAGTACAAAATTCTAAAGATGTAGAAGAATATGCATAAATTGACAATAAACAATATTATGAAGAGTTCCTTACCAACTTTGCTAATAAGACTAACACCAACATTGTGCGCATGTACTGATCCAGCCATAGTGACACATGGAACTCCCATGTATAAAGATTCACATGTTGTTGTTGTTCCAGCATATGGAAATGTATCCAAACTACATGAAACAAGGCATAAGAGTTTACACAGGGCATCATGAGACCACACAAAATGCATAGCATCCTTTTATTGGATTTCAGAGATATATGTAGCATTGGCATCCATTTTCTAGAAATACAAAAATAATCAACAATAAAATAACAGACACTTGATCATGATTCATGAAGATTAAACCCACTGCATGCATGAAACCTATGATAAAAAAAGAAGAAGAAGAAGAAGAAGAAGAAGCATAAGCTAAATGACAATGCAAGTAGTTTTCTCAATTGCCCGTTTAATATGCAACAAACTTATATTTTTGTTGCATATTAAATGGACAATTGAGAATAATGACCAAGTAACCAACTGATAATTTTGCAATATGACGAACAAGTAACCAACTGATAATTTTGCAATATGACGCAGTTCCAGTATGACATAGCCACAGCCCATATAACATGACATACATAGATAAATGGAAGTGCTATTAATAAAAAACAAGACATGCAATCAACACATAAAATATGCACACCAAAGAAAATCCGAGTTTAAGAAGGATCATTAAAAATTCCAGGAGTACAATAAAGAGATATTACCTGATGTCCATCAGAGAATAGGCTTGCATATGATCATGGTTAAGAAGAATAAGGGGCAGAAGATCAACACGTAGTGGTTCTAAACCTAACTGCTCTAGTGTTGAAAGGAATATCTGTCGCACACTGTCACTGCAAAAAGGTTTACATTTTACCACAAGGCGGGAATTCGGAATTGCACACAGTATCCTCGCCCAAACCTGTAATACCTTGGGTGTAATCTGATGAAATAAAAGTACACACATCAGGGGATACATGACTAATTTGTTCTAGGTAAACAAAAGAAACACATAACATGTTCGACATAATTGATACCTTGGCAAGATTGTTGAAACTACCAAATGTGACGAAACCATTGGAAAGAGCAGGAGTTGGACAAACAGGACCAGCCTCCAGGGAAGGGGTGTAACAAAGAAAGCATTCTGGCAATCTAACTAACTCCTCAACATGCCTGTAATTTAAGACGAGTACCATGAGAAAATAACCTACAATAAGAGTTATATAAAGTGTTGTAGTATAGGTCAATGACAAGAAAGTACAGAAGTTCTTGAAGAGATCTACTTCTGCATTGTTTCAGGAGGGTCTGCCAGTGAATCAGTGATTCTATAATCAATTGTAGGCAATCCTGTTGTATTGGGATAACCAATCCAAGTCACCTGCTTGCCAAGCAACACAAGTCACAATTTTCAAAGATAAAATAAATACACAAAGCATAAAATGATAGCATAATGAATGTTGTTAGGTATGATGCATATACCACTTCATATCACCAGCTTGATAACAAAAACTTTAGTACTTCCAACATAAATTGAGATCACTATATGTAGCTTTGAAACAAAAAGCAAAGATGAAAGGCATATATACTTAGTAGTTAGTAAAGGTTCAAAATTAATTTACTTGATGTGTGTGTGTGTGTGTAAGAATGTATGTATGTATGTATGTAAGAACATCTTCAGGATTCTTGCCTTCCAGCTCATTGATAAACTGACTGAGTTGCTACTAGCCAGGATAAACTAAAACACTTCTCCTACTAAACAGAGATCAGAAGGAAAAAAAAATTGGAAAAAAAAATTCATAATAATTCACAACAAGGGAGAAAAGGACAAGTTAACAATCACACCGCAGCTTCCAAATTTTCAGCTTCACAAAAACAAACATCCTACTAAACAGAGATCAGAAGGAAAACATGGATAAAAGAATATAGTAGCTAAGGATAAGATAAGAGTTATAAGCTCAAAATCAAAGAGATCAAATCTATATATAAATATGCTGAAGTATAAATTTAACCGTAACTCACCTGAATCGGTGCAGGTCGGCATGCCATCATTCCCAATTTATTGTTTGCAGTATGTCCAGTAAGTTCTACCAAAATATCAACTTGATCTTCTCTAACCATGTTGGCAACCCTCTTTTCATCAATCCCATAAATATCTTTCCAGATACCACCCTTATTTACAACTTTCTCTCTAAATCTAACGGTTTTTGAATCTGCCTGCAATATCACATGAAAATCAATTCCAAATTATATGCAAGAAGTCAAGAAATGAAGAAAAAAGGAGGCAATAAAGAATGTTAACAATAATGAAATGTATGCTATTCAAAGTCTATAAACATGTAAATTATGATAATGTAAACAAAGTCGGAATGTAAACCCAGCTAGCCACTAGTGCTGAGCTAATTTAAAGTGTTTCTAGATAATTGGTTGTTTGGTAAATTGTTGTAACATCTGATTCCAAAGAATCCTTTCTTGTTTCCTCAAAATAAAACTGCTAAGTCATACTTAACAGACAGGATAATCAATATCAACAAAGCATGATGAGACTATAGTCAAACTAAACCAAACTAAAAAAGAGTGTATCAAAAGCAAACTAAGTGCAAACTTCAACCAAGAGAAGAAAATTGTAACTTTTTAAACGAGAGACAACACAAAAGAAAAAGAGAACAAGATTTGGAATGGCAAAAATGTCGTTCAAGCACATTCACACAGATTAATCCATTAACATGCCCCATGCCATACCCAACCCAAATTAGAATCCCCCATCCCACCTTGTAAATGGCTTCTTACATAATGCTGGGGGACAGGGGCAGTGACTACAAGGACAGACAGCTGGTAACTGTAATCACTATCAGCCCATAAGAAAGATATAAAAGCAGGCAAATAAGATAGCTGTACTGATGACACTGAACTTTTTTCTGTGAAATATCCACTTTCATTTTGCAAGCAGCCAATATCAGACTCTTAGTTAAAATTAAGTTTCATGCTGCCATTTCACATTTCATTTTGCGAGCAGCCAATATATCAGACTCTTGATTCTTAACAAATATTTGCTCAGTTAAAATTCTGAATTTAACACTGCATAACCTAACAAATCAATTATGATTGAAAAACAGAAACCTAACGGGGAGGCTTTTTTCTCTGAAATATCCAAAATTAAGTTTCAAGCTTCCATTTTACATTTTATTTTGCAAGCATCCAATATATCAGACTCTTGTTGCTTAACAAATATTTGCTCAGTTAAATTCTGAATATTTTAACACTGTATAACCTAACAAATCAATTATGATTGAAAAAAAAGGAACCAGAATGGGAGGCTTTTTCTCTGTGAAATATCCAAAATTAAGTTTGAAGCTTCTTCCATTTTAAATTCCGTTGTGCAAGCAGGCAATATATCATACACTTGTTGCTTCACAAATCTTTGCTCAGTTAAAATTCAAAATATTTTAGCACACTGTCTAACCTTACAAAAAGCATTAATATAGTTTATATTGCAATTTGCACATGTGAGTCCACAATTGATACCTTGACAACTGCTGAATAAACAATCACTTTGAAATTGGAGTAGTCATGATAGACAAGGGGCGCTTCTATGAAATATGACACAGAATGAGTAAAATAATCAGGAGATACATAGCCTATCACTAGGGGCCGTTCAGGATCTTTTGAGTTGTCCCATGATGTGTACTGTGGATATAGTCTCATGAATCGCCTACCCCAGTCCCTGCATGGAAATATTTGATTGTTTATAGTTTCCAAGTTACATATCCTATTTTTGCACATAAAGAAAATTTCTACACAGGAACTGTAAACATACAAATTATGAATTGGTAAATGAAATTATCCTTCATTCAATTCATGCCACAAATAAATCACACAGGAACCATTACTCCCAAATTCAACATAAAGCAACATATACTATTAAATATTAACTAAGGTTTATATTCTACATAAAATGGCAAACTACTATTTAGAACTCTTACTCATCCTGCTGCTCTTCTTATCATACTAATAGCTTCCTTCTGTGTAAATAGACATTTGAGAAGCTGCAGGATACAGTTCACCGCCCATTGACTAGTGCAAGGGATCTCAAGAAATGTCCCATAAATTGCATTCAACTTTAGAAAACACAAACATTTTCTTCAAAATTTTGCTAATAAAGTATTTTTGAGCTTAGAAGTTGATAACCAGAAAATATTCCATCTTAACAACGCATGACATATAATCGATCCCTATATTTAAAACAATTTTTTTTGTCTTCAAAACATAATCAAGGTCTGACTCTATAGTATTGCTTTTATTTCCTAATAGAATCTATCCAGAAAAGGATGTTACTCATTACTCAATACTCATTCATGCTTCCATCATAATTATAAGTACTGGACCACTGCTAATAATTGGTACAAACTATGAAGACATCAGATAATAACTTATAGTAATTTTTTTCATCACCTGAGGAAGTTACATATATCATTAAACATGTACAAAAAATCAATGAAGTTTATCAAACACTACTAATGATCAAAATTTAAGTATAAAAGAAGTTCATTAGAGAAAGCTGCAACCTGTGAACCTCAAAAAGTGTGTCATCATGTCCTTCCTCTATGTAATTCATTGCAAGCAAGCGATTCTGCATATTAAGGAGCATTATATGAGACATCAAATACAAAGGAAAGAAAAAGCTCCAACGATCAAAAGTGAGATAATTTTTGCAAAGGACAAAATCCATTCATCCACCACCCATTATCAGAACTGATGTGAATATGACAAATAAACATTCAAATTATGAGCAAGTTATTTAAGTTTGAACAAAAACAAAAATGCTACTCTTATTCTCAATATCACTAACACTAACAACCAGCTGAAGCTGCTGAACTACCCTTCGTCATATAGTTCAAGGATATTCCCTAACTCTATAGAGTGCAGGCTCCCATCATCAATGAATAAATCAAAGACAATTATGGAACAAACAAAAGAGGCAGCCTTTTGTCAGTTCAATATAGGAAGGCAAAATTGGCTTCCGCAGTATCAGTATATATAATGTCCTGCTTTAAAATCCTAAAATCCTCTGTCAAAATTTAAAAAATTAGAAGCATAATTCCAGTAGAAAAAATATTAAAAGCATATAAAAAATGGAACATTTTGGTGCGTTTAGTTGGGACTTGGGACAGTGGTAAAGTTGTGCCTAGATTTGTTGGTCATGAGTTCGAATCCGGAACCAGCCTCTTTGCATATACAAGGGTAAGGCTGCGTACAATATCCCTCCCCCTTACCTTCGCATAGCGAGGAGCCTCTGGACAATGGGGTATGTAGTTTTCAATTTTTTTTAGTTGGGACTTGGGAGGAAAGAAAACAAAGAGGGGGAAAAAACATGGTGTATTTTCTTCTACTTGGCTGGAAAGAAAGTGGAAGGAAAAGTTGAATTCTATAAGAAACAAAAATTCAAAATTTTCCTTCCACTTCTCTTCAATTCAAATTTCAAACTTTTCTTCCTTACTTTGTTTCCACTCAACCAAATGGGCCATCAATCTTAATAGACTACGCAGGGCTGCCACTTACTAAGCAAAACAAAAAAATCATTACAATCTAAATTCTAAAGGGATGTCCATACCCATCTTTCATGTATTCCTAAAATAGTCAATGCCCTTCAAAGACATAGCAAATAATTCCTAAAGGGGAAGGATCATGGAGATCTATAATTTATAACCTTAGATCCCAAACTGGAAGCTCACTCTCATGCAAGAAAACATAACCAAAACACTCTACATCACAGGGACCATAATATGCTTACATAATAGGCACCACCAGAATATATCTAGCTTAACATGAATCCTTGTTCAGATATAAACCAATTCCTAATAGAAGACAGGTCCGTAACTTATAGTGCAGTGTATTTAATGTATGATCGCATTGCATGTATCTAAACAATTTACAGAACACAAACATGACAAAACAATCATCCATTATGCACCACACCTGGCCAGCATTTCGAGAATCAGGATCAATCTTAAGACATTGCTCATAAGCATTAATTGCTCGAGCTATATCACCAGCATCCCTATAAAGAACTCCTGCATAACATCAATAGAAAGGATAAGCATATGGTTAAAGATGTGCTCAGAATTTCACTGTCATATCCCGGTGCAATAAATCATTATTTTGTAATTAAATATAAAGGAAACAACAATGAAGAAAAACCAATGAAACCTTTTTTTGGGGAAGGGGGACTTACAAAATCCTCCATGGATCAACATAAAGAATACAAACATAAACAGTTACATTTTTCAAAACTAGTCACCATAGTTGGAGAGTTCAAGACCTTATGAACCCTATACTAGAATCTCATCAATGACTGATTCAGAAATTTTATATTGTGGGTGTGGGTGGGGGGGGAGGGACAATATTCATATAATGGATTAACTTTTTATACTAGATTTCAAATTATAAGTACATTGTAATTATACATTTATATTATATTGAGAAAAATTTTGAAGTTTGTGGGGGCAGTTGCCCACTTGCCCTCAAACTCCACCAAGTAGATCCGTCACTGAATCTCATACTTCCAATGTGGGACCAAAGTCACATACCTTGCAAGTGGATCCAAACATAATAGCATATCGCTACAATGTTTTCAGGATACATTAGAAGATAAACGACCACTAAACTGATTCTTTAAAAAAACACTCATGCAATCCAAATCTGACCAAAGATGAATAACCTAGTCTAAAATTATGCAGGTATGTTGCCATTCATAAATTAGCAACAACATGACTACTAAGACAATAACTTCTAAGTGCAGTGAAACCACAAACAAACAAATAAATAATAACCAAAGAAGAGATAAAAAGACCTAGGTTATTGTATGCCTCTGCATATGTTGGATTTGCAATAATAGCTTTCTCAATCATACTTGCAGCAGCATCCACTTTACCCTGGAGAAGGAAGAAAAGATAATCACTTACTGTGAAGATATTTAACAACTCAAAAATTCAGGAATTGTGCAATACTTAACCTGGACAGTGTATACAACGCCAAGGTTATTTAAAGACTGTGAAAAATTAGGTTTGATTGACAAAGCAAGCTGCATAACCAAAATAATAGATTGTGATTATAAATCTATGCAATCCAGCAATAGTGAAACAAAATGACATGATCATCACTGTTACCTGGTAGCATTCTACAGCTTTATCAAGGTTTTCACGATCTTTATATATAACTCCGAGATTGTTACAGGCTTCCGCACAATGTGGATTGAAGTGAAAGGCAAGTTCATAGAATACAATGGCCTAAATAGTATATTGAATTTCAACCAATATAATCAGTACACACCAATATGCGCGTGTGATATATCATAATAAAATGCATGCAAAGTGTGGGTAAAATATAGGCATGTTTGTCCTAGACATACCATATCAAACTTAAGCATCTCACCATAAGCAACCCCAAGATTATACATGGCATCAGCGTAATGCCAGTTGTAATACAAAGCTTTCTTATACAAAGTCACACCTTGGTTGATGTCCCCCTCCAATTTAACCTATGAACCAAAAATAATTATCTCCGTAAGATAGAAATGAAATGATCCAAAGATGTCATGGTATCTCATTAAGGATGGGAAACAAGGAGAACAACAAAACATAGCATCAATAGGTGTACTTAAAAGGGCAATGCAGTGCACAAGACTCCCACCACTGTTAGGTTTAGAAGGGTCAATGTATATAGGTGAAGAGGCTGTTTCAGTGTTGTGCCAAGGGAATATAGGAACATTAATTGGCAGGCAGCAACTTACTGGTCTCAAATCTCAAGCCATAACTTCAAATTTTACCAAAATTGCTTCTCAATTCCCAAGAAACAAGGAAAATATTTGTATTTCCTCGAAGCCTCTTTAAAATTAAGCTGACACAAGTTAAAAGTGTCAGTTTTTAATAAACACACCCACTGTTTGCACCACTACCAAGCACACAACTTTACATTGCATCAGATTCATCTTTTTATAAAAACTGACAATCTCCATAATGATAAGTTTATCACTACTGCATTGAGATATCAACAATAAAATGCCCCTAGACAAGTTTTATACAAAAACAAGGTGATGAAAGTATCTTACCCTTTAGTTGGAAAAGAAAGAGGACATCCAAAAAAAAAGGCTATTACACTTTGAAAAAAAATAGCATTATGTGGAATTTCAGATTTGTCACCTTTGTTCCCAAATCTGTTAATGCTATAGCCATATTATTCTTTGCAATCTCAAAGTTAGGTGAAACAGTTAAACACCTGCCACACAACATCAATTGATCATAAGACCCAACAGTCGAAGTCAAGTCATTAAAATAACAATTAAAAAATACATGCAAAATTTGGTTCAGAAAAAGAAGACCAAGCTCAAGATACATAGAGTACCTCTCATAACAAGCAATAGCCGATTCCAAATCACCACGATTTTTAAAAATCACACCCATATTGCAATAAGCCTCAGCATAGATAGGCCTCTCTGATGCAGCCTTTTCATAGAAACTGAGGGCTGTGTCATATTGCATCATTTCAGAATAGACCACACCAAGATTATAGTATGCAGGCTGTAAAGTCCATATAAAATAAAATATATATCATGCAAGCAGAAAGCTAAAAAAAATTAATGGGTTTAATAATAAAAGCAAAGTATTCAGAATAAGAGAATTACAGCATAGTGCGGATCTACTTTGAGGGCTTCAAAATATTTTTGAATTCCATCCTGAGTGTTCCCTGCCAGCTTTATGTTGGTACCAATATCTGTTAAAACAATGGCAAGGCATTCAGCAGCTGCTTTGTATGAAGGATCCACTTGTAAAGCCTTCTGATATGACTGTTCCAAGTAAGTCACTTGATTAACAGTGATAAATTCCACAGAAATTTCAACTTCTACAAAACACTAGCACGGTAAAGATCAATTTGTTTCGTGTGATGAATAGTAGATGACTTTGAATCATGAGATACATAGATGAATCAGTGTGACTCAGTGTCATTGATGTGAATCAAATGATTCAGCAATTCATTAGTTTTTCTGCTTTTGTTTCTCTTTTACCAATTACAATTCTCCCTAAAAATTGAAAGGCCGATAAGCACAAATTGTTAAATAAAAACTACTATATGCTCCCTATTTTCTTATTCCATTTCTCTGTTAGTCTGCTTTCATTCTTCTGCAAAAGGCGTTTCACTCCAGCACTCACTTATTCTATGCACTCTGTTTGATAATTTGAAATTTCGTAATTTATATGATATAGTTCAATCTATTTTTCATCGTGTCTTTGAATATTATAGTTTGATACAATTTACTATTAACAATTTGAACTGTGATTGAAATTTATCAGCACAGCCAAGTCGTATAACAATATTTTCAGTTATGTAGCAGATACTGTCATAAATATCCAAGTTCAACAAACACTACTATTTCTTCCTGCTAATGTATAACTCTTACATTCAATCGAACTACAACTATGAGAACTTCATAACAAGCACATACGCAAGGCACAATAAGACTCTGCTCATAAGCTACAAACTTAGAGCTGCATTATACGCCACAGTGAATCTACTACAACAAGCAGCACATTCACACCGCCAACAGTTGATAATATCGAAGAAGAAAATATAACTATGCAACAATTTCAGCATAGATCTGTGAAAAAGTGGTACGCATACCTCAGCAGCCTCCACAAGGCGACCCTCATCCTTATGCAGAATGCCGCAATGCGTTAGAGCACAAGCATTTTGAGGATCCACCTTGATAGCCTCAGAAAAACTCTCGTATGCAAGCCTTCCCTTATTCTGCATCTGAAGGCATATTCCTTTTCCAATGAGCGCCTCTACATTTGCACCATCACTCTCCAACACGCGCTCGTAGATAGCAAGAGCATCAACAAACTTGTTCCTCGAACGCAAGACGTTCGCGTAAGAAACGCTGTCGTTCCCTACACAACCACTATCACTAACAGAAGCCTCTGCAACTTCCACAGAACCGTTATCGCTATGTCCCGCTAATTCACTTTCACTCCCGTTGCCGTCACTATTATCAGCCCCTGCCATCTGCACAGAGAATGTGACGGAATTCGCAATTGAAGCGACTATGGCAACAAATTCAACAATCACCAGTGTGAGACTCGGGCAAAATAGTCAGAATTCGTCAACAGGAAATTGATCGCCGTGGAAAG
Organism: Glycine tomentella; assembly: GCA_007407185.1. Classification (NCBI taxonomy): domain Eukaryota; kingdom Viridiplantae; phylum Streptophyta; class Magnoliopsida; order Fabales; family Fabaceae; genus Glycine; species Glycine tomentella. The sequence goes on along the minus strand of PYAF01004425.1, from coordinate 530,653 downwards.
TGAAAAAACTTACCCTAGCGAAGAAAAAAGCAATGGAAATGAAATCGGGGAAGGGACGAGAAGATTTCGATGAAGAAATTAGGGTTTTGCAAGTTCGAGTGAGGGAGCAGAGTGGATGAATAAGAATAGCAGAGCATAAAGAGAGAGTGTGGTTTTTAGAGAGTAAAACTAAACTAAAAGTAAAGCGTGAAGAACAACGCGCGCGTAATCGGTTGTGAAAGATGGGAGCATTGAATGGGAGTTGGCAGCAATTCTCTCTCTCTCGGCCTCCAACAAGACAAGTTGGATGTGTGCCAAACCCAAAGGCCCACCTTTGCCTCGCTATAACGTTCAAGCTTTCTTGCTTTTTCTCTCACCAAGGATGCACTGAATCATCACATGCTTTTGTTGCGTGTGTTTTCACGGTAAATAACCAGATTGGTCATGGTGTTGCATTAATAATTTGATGTACAAAATATAAGAGTAAATTACACTCCACTTTTTGTATTTTACTCAAATTTTGCTTTATATCCCTCTCTTTTTTTCACTTAAATTTTTTTTAATTATTTAGTTCACAATACACCTAGATTCATTCTTTTCTAAACACAATTAATAATCTAATGATCTAACATAATTAGGCACATACTGATCACATGACTTTTAATGAATTTTATGTCTAAAATATCTTTGTATTCTTCTTCTCAACTTGAAAATATTTTAAGTCAAATTGCACTTCAATTGCATGAAAAACTTTACTCTTATAATGTGTTTAGATAGATAATTTTAATTGAGGAAAGTAATTTATCATAGAATTTAAAATTCTTTAATCTAAAATCCATTGTTTTGATATTTTTATATAAAGAATTTAAATTTTTTTAAATTTTAAAATAGAATTTTAAACAACTAAAAATGTGAAATTTTAATTTCTTTCTAAAAGATAAAAAATTGAAATTCTCTTTTTCTATATACCTCAACCTCTTGCTCGCAACCTCGCACCGGACCGCATCACAACCACAACCACAACATCTTGCTCGCAAATCTCACACTCACTATGGTTTCTACCACCAAAGACGACAACTGCTGCACCAAGGTCGTCGTCACATCACACGGTTTCATATCCGTGATAGGGTGGCGGCGCGTGATAGCGGATGCGGTGAAGTTGGTTCCCGATTTGGTAGCAGCAAAACAACACTATGATAGTTACGATTTTTTTGCGGTTTACAATGACCACAAAGAAACCTTGGTGGTCAACGCTTATCGTGACAAGCTACACTTATTGATGACAGAGGAAGTAGCAAGGGAGACTGCAACAGATAAAGGATTGAATTGGTGTCACGTGATGTGTTTCTGTTTCGTGAAAATTGACAAGAAAATTAGAGTTAGTAAAGAGCACAATAATAAAGGAATTTAATTTTTTTATACAAATAAAGAATTTTAAAAATTCAAGAATTTTAATTGATGTATTTTAATTTTTATAAATTTTAAATTTTTTAAAATTTTAAAATACTTTGTCCAAACACACTTTTGAGAATTTCCCACAAATTAGTGATGCAGACAGTGGTTTTACCAATGCCTTGGCATAACCACGCAGTTATTTGCTTGTGTCATCACAAATAAGACCACCACACCCAGCTAGGTACCTTTAGCGTAGCAGTTGATCTCTACTAAGCTTCAAATTCACATAAGATTTTTACTGCATAATGGCCAACTCCCAAAATCTTGCAGGCCTAACAAAATATTGTTCATGATGTTAAAGGTTCATAACTCAACACGGGTTTGAATTAAGCACTTTGTAAAAGTTATTCAAATCTAATTCTTTGAGAGCCTTTCATGCATTTGAGTTTGACTCCCAACTAAGTTTATCTCAATGGACTCTCTTGATAAGTTTTTTTAAAAGTATTTTTAAAAGAAAAAAATTAAATAAATTTTTCCATAAAAAAATATAAACTCTTCATTAGTTAATTTTTAGAAGCTCGTTAATATAATTTTTTAAAAAAATGATATGATATTTACAAATTAACTAATGAAAAATTCATTTTAAAAAAATTCATTTCATTTTTCTTTTTTATTTTTTTCTTTAAAAAATACTTTTAAAGAAACTTATATCCAAATAGGAAAAAAACTAATAAGGGCATACTTTTTGCTTTTCAGTTTCTTTTGGCTATACTTTTATGATTTTTAACTTTCAATTTTAACCCTCTCTTACTTCTAGGTAATTCATCCTTATAAATGTTTTAATAAAACCTAAGATTCTGATTAAATTGAAATAATATGCACCAATTAATTAATTAATGTACTTGATAATTACTTAAAAAGTAATGTAAATATGATCAACTGGAAACAACCTTATACTTTATAAAATGAAAAAAAAAAAGGATTGAGAAATAAAAGAAAGTAATTAAAAGAGAAAAGTGAAAAAGAAAAATGGATCCCACTGCACCATAATTGACACTTGACTAAATAAATTGGTGGTTGAACAGCTTTACTATATCTAATTAGATATCATAAAATAAGAAAATTGATAGGAAAAAGTTAAAAATGTCAATTATCTATTTTGAAGCGAAAAATTTCGCCTTCTTCACTGTATCTGTTAAACATTCTTAACCACAAAGTATGTGCTATAATATGAAATCGTTACAACTTAATCAATAATTAAAGGATTTGTTGTAAGAAATACTTATAGTTTGGACCCCAAAAAAATTAAAAATCTTAATATTTTCCCCCTTTTCTCTTTATGTGCATTTTCCTTATTATTCCTGTGAGGAACCAATTTTTTTTTTCTTCTCTCTCAAGCTTGTAAAATTACCTTTTTTTAATCTTTATCTATATATTTTGATTTTTTATTTTTTATTCCTATCATCTATTTTTTTTCACCCCTTTCTCTGAATTGAGTTTTGACAACTTTTGTAAAAAAATATTAATAATTAAAATTAATCTTTAATTTAAATTATTAGGTATAAAAAAAAATAACATATACATTGACTACATGATAATTCAATAATAAATTTTTATATATAATAAGTTGGTTCATTTTTATAATAATTATTTTAAAATTATATATAAATAAATTTTAATTGACAACCAATACAAAACTTGTATACGAATAATATATACCTATTAAAATTTAAAATATAATGATATATTTATTATAAAACTCAATTAAAATAGAATTTACACATTTAAAATATTTAATTTTAAAAAATAGTCACATAAAATAAATATTTATTATGTGAAATACACCTTAAAACCCAATCCTAACATAATAAATAATAAATTATAAGATGACTAAAATTTATTTTCTTAATTTTGATGAATTGTTTTGTACCTCGTTCTATAACGGAAAAGGCATGGCAACGGGGCGGGGTAGGGGCGGGTATTGCATTTCCCGTCCCCGCCCCCGACTCAAAACCCGTTCCTCAACCCCGCCCCCAATCCCCTTCGGGTTTTAAAACCCATCCCCATCCCCGTCCCTGTTGGGGTCGGGTTTTCCCCGCCCCGTCCTGCCCCCGCTATTTGATTAAAATTAAAAAAATTAAAAAATAATATAACTTTTTTATTTAAAAAATCGAAGAAAATGTTAATTACGTAACAAAAAAACAATAGCAAAATCACATTTAAAATATGAGATAATAATTTTAAAATTACAAAACAAAATTAATCAATTCAATAAAAAAATTACAAAATAATATTTTATTTTTTTATTTTTTTAATATTCTTTATTACTGGACAGGGGCGGGACAGGTATCAGTAAACCCATACCCGCCCCCGCCCCCGCTTTTGGCTTTAGGGGAAAATCCGAACCCGATTAACTCGGTTTTTCCCACTAAAATCGGGACGAATTCGAACGGGTACCCACGGGTTCGGGGTCCGCTGCTATGCCTAGGAAAATAGCTCGAAACTGGGGCAAAAAAAATTTAAATATTATTTTTTTAAAATACGGATTAATAGTTTTAAATGTATTTACGAATCTATATCAACAAGTCGTGCCTCAACAAGACGGAACATGTCACGCCCCACCAGGTGCAACTGGGGCTGAGTCACGCCTCCCGCAAACGTGGCTGCTCACGCCCCCCAGGTGCGACTTTGCAGTCAGTCACACCCCTAAGCGCGACTTTGTCCCTTCAGCCATTTCCCCTCTATTTAAACCCAATATCCTCTTCACAACTCTTCTTCATCATTTTTCTAGTCTTAGATATCTCAATATTTGTTTATTTATAATTTCTGTTGTACTTTTTGGTTATATATATAAAAATGTGTACACATTCTAATTCTGCTCATATTGTTTTGTATTATAATGATAGGAAAATTGAGGGTCGATGTGGTGTCGTTTTCGAAGATGATAAAAGGCCAACACGTATCAAGCGTAATTCAACTATTGACGAATTGCATCAGAAAATTTGTCAAAAAATAGTTTTCAAAGATAATCAAAATATCACTATGGTCACTGCAAGAATATGGTGCAATGATAAATATATTAACATGAAAGTAATAAATGACGAAGACGTAGAAATGGTAATAGAAGAATTCTTCAACCAATCAAGGAAAGATTTCTTAGAGTTGTACGTGGACAGTGCTGAAGCAAAGGATGTCGCTTTACCAATGACGTCGGTTGATTTCAATTATTCCCATAATGCATCAGCATCTGCTGCTCCACTTGTTAATTTATCTATGGAAGATGAAAATGACCATACTTAGGTTATGGATGACGATATTGACGATGACAATGATGAAAATATCGCAATAGAAGATCGTCTTCTTGCCGAGAATGCTAGTGCTTCAGACAATGATGAGGATAATGGTCCAAGCGCAACTCAAATACAAGTACATTATTGACGATGTACAATCACACAACTGTCTAAACAAGTTTGTCAGAATTGCAGACTCCCAACTATATGAACCAATATCAGCAAAATCACCACCAAGTAAGGCGATGTAACGACATCCTACTACGCTCCCCCCCGATCTGTAGCATAGGATACAAGATCCTAACATACGTGCAATGTGAGCCTTCGTGAAGTATATCACATTCTGAGGATGACCAACAACTACATCCCATGTAGGATACACTCAGTCAAAATATGATAGCTTCAAATTGTCGAAGGATAACTCAATGGCCGCATCAGACTCGTCACCAAAAACTTTATTACACAATTCTGCCAAATCCATGTAAGTCTGTCCAGTAATGACTTGCCCATCAGTAGGCAATCCTAGTATACCCGTGACATCTTGCAAGGTAATTGTCATCTCACCCTGTGACATATGAAAAGTGTGTGTTTCTGGTCTCCACAGCTCAACCATAGCATTGATAAGGTTAGCATCAATCTAAAATATATAGGTCACTTATCAATTTATAAGTTCAAAATACACTAATTTCAACACATTAAACATAACAATATTGTAAGTGCTTACCTGCATATATCGCATGCAAGCAACATGTGTGAAAACAGCCCGAGTCAAATACTGTGCGACTAGGTCTGGAATATCTTCGGGTGGAAGTCCACCACCAGGTCTACCTCCGCGGTGAATCTTTAGCTCTCTATGTGTTTCCTCATTCCAAACAGCCTGTGAGATGTAAGTGTGTTGTCTGCGTCTCCTAAGTATATCCATCTATATGGTTAGGGAAGAACATACGTTGTGAGATCAGTAGGCTCAGGCTCATGGTCAAGTCCAAAACGAGGCGATTCAAGATGACGATGACTCAACCATAATAATATGCTAAAATTTAATAATCATATTATCATAATTTATTTAATTTGAAATAAAATTATTTTTAAAAATTAATTATGTATGTCTTAGGTAAGTCCTTAATCATAACCTAGGTCACTAACTAATAATATTTTAAGCCAAGAAACATGTTACAACTAACTAACTATATCGCTAAATTTTATGATCATATTATCATAATTTATTTAATTTGAAATAAAAATTATTTTTAAAAATTGATTATGTATGTCTTAGGTAGGTCTTTAATCATAACCAGTGGCGGACCCAGGATTTTGAGCAAGGGGGGCATTGAACATCGAAAAGAACATACGATAATAATAAATAAATTTTTTTTATCACAATGTAATAAATCATGCACTCAAAATTTTATTTATCATGAAAAATCTCAAAAAAAAAAAACTAAACTTTTTACAATTGTTCCCGTCGAGTTCTCATATTTTGGAAACGGTTTACAATGTCATCAATGTTAACTTTCAAAAATAAATCTTTCTCTATATTAGTAACTAAACAATCATTTAGCAGTTGAACTCCCATAGTACTAAGCAACTTACTCTTTATTAGAGTCATTTTTGAGAATGCTCTCTCCACACTTGCCGTTGTCACGGGAAGAATCAGTGCTAACTTTAGGAGCAAGTAAACCCTTGAATGAGTTACATGCTTTTGAGTCTCAACAAGTTTCACTGAAAGCTCATTAAGGTTCTTAACCTCTGAAAATCTATCATCATTTTGAACATCTACAATGAAATTCCGAAGTGAATGTTCCAAGAAAAGCATTTC
>PYAF01004425.1:497602-508287 GCA_007407185.1 Glycine tomentella | reverse complement strand
ACACCAAGAATATATTTCAACCAATAGAATTATGTCAATTACTAATTTATGTGAAGCATAAAAATTATCAAAATAAATATAATCTCTTCTAGGGAAGTTTTCTTCATGTGCATGACTAAAAATCAAACCTTGAAAATAAAAAAGGAAAATTATTTTAAAAAAAAAACATCATAAAGATAATCTTAAAATCAAACACGCATACAAGAAGATTGAAAAGTATCATAAATCAAAACAAACATTTGAAATATCATAATTTTATGTCTGAAAGGGAAAAGTAATACAAAGCAAGTTATTATGTCTCGCCAAATATATATGCACATACCATAACTAATTTTTAAAAATATTTTCCTTAAAAAAAATTGATCAATGGAGAAGTTATTATTTCTCTAATACAGTAAAAAAACATTTAAACAAAAACTATTATATATGAATTAGAATATGTAGGACAACATAGTTTATTAATAAAAATGAATTATAACATTGTATATGAATTAGAATACTCAGTATAACATAATTTGTTTGTTAAAAATTAATTAGTCACACAAAATTAATAATAATAATAATAATTTAATTTATATCTTTTAACATAAAAATAAAAATAATAATATTATCGATAATATTCATGGAGTATTATGATAAAATAGTTATTTACAAAAATAGAATAAAAGTTTAATAATGTCCTAATAAGAATATAATGAATTAAAAAAATATAACATGTTAATATAATATAATATAATGTAATAAAATAGAGCAAATTACACAAAAACTCTCTCAAGTTTGAACATATTACATGTGTGTCTTCTCTCTTAAAATACATTTCTTTTGCATCAATCCATTAATTAATCGTTGTTAGTGTATTTGTGAAATGACAAAATCACCTAGTTCTAAAACCCCTCATTTTAGTGTTCCCTTACATGTTTTAAAACCCCAAAATGATGCAAGATTTCATGAACTATTCATAATTTCTTTCTAAGTCTGGTCCCTTTAATAATTGCAATTAACACAATGTTGCAAGATTTCCTTTTAACCATTCACAATTTCCTTATAAAACCAACAACTTTGTCTCCATTCGTGCAAATTCCCATTTCATGCATTCCATTTCCATCTTCACGCAACAAACAAAAACCTTAAAACAAACACACAATAATATAGCGTTTTGAATTTAGAAAACAATGAACAACAAGAACATCCAATATCATAGAACAACACCCAACAACCCACAATAGAAACATTTAACCCAAAAATGCACCAAATAGGTACAAAAAGGAAACAAAAAAAGGCACCCAATTGCAAGATGTTGTGGTTTGCATCAAAGGTGAAACCTTCAGTAAAAAAGCAAATAAAATCCACGGTCAATAACTCATGAACGCTTGAAGAAATTGATTTGGCTAGCAAAAATCAAATACAAACCAACACAAACATGAAGAATCCCTAAAAGGTATAATTTAGATTGTTGGTGGAACAAAGACATTGATATTTTTGTCTAAAAATTCTCTTAAAGGACCACGCGACTACTATGGATAAACATAATTAACACCGCTATCAAATAAGGGATATTTGTGTAACTATAATTCCAAAATAAATAAGTGTTTGTGTAAAAATCAAATACGGAGGAGATACACATATAATATGTCCAAACTTAAGAGGATGTTTGTATATTTTATTCAATAAAATAATATTTATTTGAGCAAGGAACTAAATTGATATACATAATTGTAACTTTGGAAAGAATAAATATAATATTCTCATGTGAATTCCTTCATAGAATCAAACTTTTTTTTAATATAAATATTGTAGATAGATAGTAGATATGCTCCATAAACTAATTTCAAAAATATTTTAAAATTTTAATCCTTGAAAATATTTTTAAACTTATTAAAAAAATATAATGTTTAAATAAAAAGGAGCCCGAAAAGCCCATATTCCGGAATGCAAATTTAGAAACCTAAATTAGTTCCGGCCCAAATATCTAAAAAGGTCATACCCGGAAGCCGAAGCGTGATTTAGAAAAGCCCAATAAGGGTAAACTCGTCTTTCAGAATATCAACGAGGCTATAAATTCTCCTCATTGGTTGTTAGGGTTTATCCTTGTCATTTCTTTCGTTTCAGACAGCGTTGTAATATCTATTGTTCTAAGTTTCGTTTTTTTTGGAATATGTCGGCGCTGCCCTTAAGATCGCCTTCCCTATTTCAAATGGAAGCGTTGAGTCATAGCAGCACTGCATTAACACCCCTCGAGGTTTCTCTTTAGGGTTTTCCTTTTGGGTCCTCTTTTATGCCACCTTGTTCTTCTAATCACGAGTCATTGGAGTTTTGATCTCTATATTTTGTTGTTCTATATGGCTATTGGGCTTTTGCCCCATTTGCCCGCTTTAGATTCAACCAATGAGACTTCAGCTCCTTCGACCAGGCCATTTCTGTCAATGCCTCTGTCGGGTGGGAAACACTTGCGCAACGCATTTTATTTGTTTTAGCTACGTTTATTAATTCGTTTTTGTGTTTATTTTATCATTGCATTTAAAGAAAACGGAAGGCAAGGATGATGATTCAATTAGATGTATGAAAGGAAAATTCCTTTCTGAATACAAAATTTTGAGGCAAATCCATTCGTATATCTGACTTGCCTAAGGACCATCATATTTCTGATTTCTTAAAGTTAACCACGGCGCCTTAGCGTTTTGAATATCTGAACTTGCAAAAGCTTTATAGCGTTCATATTTTTCTACCGTGATATTGATCACCTTTGCTTCTGTTTTTGTGGGAGATTTTCTGAAAAAATATTATTAGTATATCTTTAGATTTAATACAAAATAGCTATTGACTTGTTGAATTAAATTGAATTTTTAATGGTTTTGTTTTGTTTGTGAATTTAATTTGTTTATATTTAATAATTCATCGTTAAAATTATCTAAATTCTAAAAATCTAAAAAATAAGTATTATGTCAATAATTAAAAAAAGATTAATCCCGTGTCATTAATTTTTAGTCTATATATGTCCAATTTTAAGCTTTTGTGAAACGGTATTTTAATCATTAATATTTTATTAATTTTTTCATTTAAATACTAGTGACTATAACCGAAGTTAAATTTCAGATTATAAGATATAAATATGAAAAATCAAATTTCATATAAAATTGTATCAATTATTTTTTAAAACTTATATAAAACATTAATTAAAAAGCAATTATTAATTAATAAATAAATGGCAAGAACAAGTTGAGAATTACGGAAAAAGTGTAGAAGTACTTTTACGTAAAAAGATATTTTCAAATCTTTAATTATTTCATAAAATTATATAATACTTGTTCATATTATATTGTATAAAATGGAACAATGAGAACTCATACGAATGTACACGTGTCCCATTACCATTCTACTTGTTCAATTTTAACTAAAATATAAAACAACTTAAAATCTAAGTCATCAAAGTCAAGTCAAAATCTTTGTTTAAATTATAACCATCCAAGTAGAAAATTTACCTATAAAAGCGTACTTAAATAAGCCATAGACATTTACTTTAATTTTATTAATTTCAATTCACCTATATAAGTTGGAAATTTTATCGTTTATTTTATTATAATTATTTTCCATTTTCAATTTTTTAAAGAAGTTTCCTACCTCACTTTAAAAGTTGTGTGTGCTTAAGTTGTTGTCATTTTTTTTATTACTCCATTAAAGGAGGCCAAAGGCATTATATATAAATATTTATGGGGATAATGACCCCTATAAAAAAGAGGCATACACCCCAAAAGTTGGAGACTTTAAATAAACTAAAGAATCACTAACTCTATTAAAAAATTTGATTTTAGTATTTTTATTTTTCGAAGTTCGTATATATTTTTTTAAAATATAGATGTTTAATTTATATATTTTTAAAGTCTTTAATTTCAGTTTTTTTTATTTTAAAATAAATAAATTGAATTGTTATATTTTGAATAATATGTAATTTTGTATTTCCACCAAATTTAAAAAATGTTGATCGGTAAAAAATTAATCTAATGTGATTCAAGTTTAGTGACACAAAAGTAGATTATTATTGATTAATCTATGTCATAATTAATGTTAGTTTCTTAAAAATCAACACTTTTAGTTTGGCTTGAAATATCAAAATTGTAGATTTTATAAAAATGGAAGAATAAATGTTTTTATTTTAAAATAAAAGAATTAAAATTGAGAATTTTAAAAAATATAGGAATTAAGTGTCTTTATTTTAAAATAAAAAGAAAATAATTACAGATTCTGAAAATTAAGATGATAAAAATTGCATTTAAGAAAAAAAAAATTGCCAACCAATTAGCTACGAAGTTCCTTTGTTTCTGAACATGTGAGAGTTAATCCTTTAATCTTATGCAGTCTCTTTGCATAAGGGACTTGCCATGTCTCATAACACCACTATAAGCACTAGCAGAAACTTATGCGCTCTTGCGCTTGTACGTTGATATTTTTATTGTGTTATATTGTATATAAATTAAAGAGAGAAAACATAGATATTATTGTATATTTGTTTTATTATTGGAAAAATTATTCTTATATTTCTTTAAAAAAACAAATTTCAAGTGTTTTAGGAAAAAAATAAAATTAAAAATGTAGTGAGATGATTTGGGATTTAAAAAAAAAAAAGAAATAACAATATTTAAGTAATAATGGTTTATTTAAGAAAAAAAAAAAGAAAATAGTGAGATGGTATGACATCTTAAATTTAAAAAGATATTATTCTTTTTAAATAACAATAATTAATTAGTTTATAGTTAGTTTATGACGTTAATGTTTAAAAGAGTAAAAAATCTACTTTATTTCCAATATAGTTATTAACAAATATGAATCTCATAATAGTTGTTTTAAAATTTTGGATTATAGTTAATTGTTAGTTTATTAAAATAAAAATAAAAAAATGAATAGCATAAAAACAGCTTGTAGCTTGAGCCATGTAGAATAAAATGAAAATAGGAGAAAGCAACCGGTAAAAGAAATATAAGAGTCACATTTAAAAAATAAAAAAGAATCACTTTAATATAATATAATATAATTATGCATAAATGACCAAAATTAAATATTAATCAATGGTTAACCACTTAAAAAAAATCACATATTTTTTCCTTCCAATCTAGATCATTCAAATATGATCTCATGGTCTATATTTATAGTTCTCCCTTCATTCTTAAAAAATTAAGAGAGCATAAACAATCCAACTACCAAAACAAAACATTGTATCACTTTGCTTAATATGGTCACCACAAAATTATCTTCAACAACTTTATTTTCTTCCAGGGTTGTGACATCCTTAAGCAACTTCCCTCTATGAATAAGCATCTGTCGCGCAGCAAGGTAAACATCAACCTTGTTTTGTCTCTATATTCTTCTGCACATCAGCAACCCAATATCAATCAATAAAATTAACAATTCACAAAAAAAAACTAATATTCCAGAAAAATGTAAATTCAAAATATTCAATAGTATTTGACACAAATGTAACTAAAAAACAAAACTCCTACAACGAGAAAATTACAGAAGAACTAAGTAAAGGTTTAATCGGAAAAAATTAATAATCCACCAAAAAATAATATTCTGGAAAAATGTAAATATTCAATATCATTTGACACAAATGTAACAATACCTGTGTTTTTTTAAAAAACTCCTACATTGAGAAAATTACAAAAGAACTAAAAGAAAATTGTTTAATAAGAATAAATCAACAATCCACAAAAAAAATTGAAGAAATGAAATTCAAATATTCAATAGCATTTGACACAAATGTAGCTTTACTTAAAAAATAAAAAAAAATGCCTTCTACAACCAGAAAATTACAAAAGAACTAAAAGAAAATTATTCAATCTAAATAAAATTAACAGTTCAAAAAAATCAGAAAAAAAGATAAATTCAAATATTGAATAACACTTGACACAAATGTAACTATCCCTTAAAATAAAAACAGAAAAACAACAACAAGAGAAATAGAAAAGCAAATAAAAGAAGTAAAATGAAAATGGTTTAATATGAAGAATTACCGGGTTTTTAAGGGTTCACTTGAATGATAAAGTGAGTCTCTTTGGCAATCTTGAGGTTAATCTTTATCTTTTCGAGTTTTGTTTTATTTGGGATTTGAAATTTGTAATTGCAATTGAAGTTGCACTCCGTTCCGCTTATATATATATATATATATATATATATATATATATATATATATATATATATATATTATAAATTGGTATTGATTGAGGTTACATAAAATGTTGAAACCAATATATATATATATATATATAAGATAAATGTTAATAAGTATCTCTAGTGAATTAGATAAGAAACTAAAAAGGTAAATATTTTTATCGGAATATGCAAAATTATATTTTTCATAACTTTTTTAGTTCCTTTATAATTTCTACAATACATATATATTTTTTAGTTTCTTAATCAATAGCAAGATCTTATGTATAAAATAAAAGGAAGAATATGTGGTCATGGATATTTTGGTAATTTGCTCAAAGATGTTGTGAGATAAAGGAACCCAGCTAATCTGTTATGATATGGTGAATGGAATAATGTATTTTTAATGAGTGAAATTTATAATGAATGATGTGATGGCGTTAGCTACACATTAATGTGTGTGGGAGTCAAACAAAGGGTCAAAATGATCTTTGAAGGCACCTATTATCATTCTCGAGTATATTCAAGCTAAAATATTTATTTTAATGTTTATTAGAAGGTTATCAACATATAGTTTTAGATATATTTTATTTTATTTTCCTCTAAAAAGATATATATATATATATATATTATTTTAAAGTCACATTCCAATGTTTAATTAGTTTTTTTTATTCTTGTGAGTAGGGATGAAAAAAATATTCGTACTTGCAACATCTGCAAATAAAATTCATAATGTATAGAATATAATAATTAAGTGGATATTTGCAAATAATTTAAATAAATATTTTCACTACTCATTTATTAACGTAGCGAGGACAGGGTGAGAATCAAAGTACTCGTTTGATCATGCTTGCAAATATTCATTATTACAATTATTTAAATATATAATACTACACAAAATTTCCCCTTAATTATTATTGTTAAGTTATTTTCACTTATTATAAATCATCAAAAGATTTTCATTTATATCGTAACATCTACAGGTATCCACGTAATGAATACCTCCATGAGTATGGATTAGGAAAAGAGCAAATTTTATCGAACTAAATGAGTAGCAAGGAACTACTACCTATGCCCACCCTACCTTGTCATTATCGTCATTATCCCTGTATGTGAGAAGGTTAAGAAAGTTAAATCATCATGTAGTGGAAAAAAATACAAATTCTAATATACATAAACACTATCTAGTACCCACTATCATGTATTATTCCTTTTATATATAAAAAAAATATCCCCAACTTATTTTAATTATTAAGTAAACATATTTTCTTAAATTATACATAAATATCATTCTTGTCATTGTATTTTCAAAAGTGAGATTTCTAAAAATTCAATATGATATCTTGAAACAAATGTTTCCTAAAAAATTGACATGATTATTGCACCTTCTCTGTTTTAGGGTAAGCTATATGTCTTATAATTGCGACCCTAAATCGTCTTATCACTATATGCGGGACTGGTTATCTAATTTGATAGATAATAAGATAAGATTAACAATAACAAGAGATTTCCCATAATTTGAATAGCCTCCAAATGGTGAGTTTAAATTCCCCTTGGATCTCAAAATCAAAAGGAACTCACTAGTGAGAGTAGTTGTCAGTGTCACTAGGTAATTAATAAATAATAAGAGAGATAAAGAGTATATTAGAAAGTTACATGATATTTTTTTACAAATTTCAAGATATTTTATATTTTTTAATGCCTATGTGGCTATGTCAAAACCTTAGACATCAACCGGGAGTATAATCTAACAAAGTACTTTTTACAAACTAGAATAGTTTAAGCACCCTTTTGCGAGCAACTCGTGACCCACTTTAACCCATTCAACCGTTGGTGTATTGCGGGACAGTATAATAAAGCTAATCTTGTGACAGAGGATTCTATTTTTTCAGTAGAACAACACGAAACATGTGCTTTAGCTTAATTGACGTTGAAACTTCTGTCTAGTTTGCTTAGTTGGGTGATGAAGAAATAGAATATTTTAAATTAAGAAAATGATCTGTCCATGTTTCATGACTGATAATACCAATTCCATAAGCAACTTCAAGGTCATGAATCGATCCAGTTGCCCACAACTTTGCCTACGGCGGGCCAAGCAATCAATTTCACGAAAGTAAAATAGATGAACAGTGAACTACCCCAACACAAGTCCATGTGGTAAAATCTTCAGGTTTCACATACAGGGGCAATGCCAATACTGTATTCTCAAATCAACATTTTACCCAACCTAATTTACCTATATGACAGACATATATACATACATACACATACTATAGGACATGATACGTCATTCAGCTGAAAACTAAGGGAGAAACAAATCATGCAGTATACTACTATAATAGAATGTCATTCACAAATCAGAACTATTCCCTATCAGAAACTAACAAACATAATAAGTGTTAACAACCAGTAATCATGGTTCTTTATTAAGCTTAATAAGAATCTAATCCGTGATGTAGTATTCATTATCAAACATGTTAACACGAATACGGACAACAATCTACTCTCCAAGCTTTTCAAAGCACAATTATTGTCCTTCACCTCCTAGCAAAGCATCTACTAATAATGTTGGTAATCAAATGAAAAGCAACAATTATCTGATTAGAGCATAGCATTCACTCCATTCATCACCACACGGGATGGTAGCATTTATTTATCATCAAAGATTAGATGGAGTATTCAGAAACAGTGCAACTGAAGTAAAAGTAAAAGCAGGAACGGCATTGAAATTGAAGTTTAGGCATTAAAGAGTTGCCATTTAAATGCCTCACAACTTTATCCAAAGTATTAATCCAAGGCAAAACGATTAATCATTAATCTAATGCAAAAAATGGAGAGAGGGGGAAAATGAAAAAGAAAAAAGATGGATAGCTTTATCCAAGTTTGGTCCAGCAACTTACATCATTTTCAAGATTCTGTAATATCAAAGGGAACAAAAAGAGCATCCGAAAACGAAGTTACATGGAGAGAAAAGCTATCACCGGATGCAGAGAAGCCATCAAAATTTAACTTCCCCACCTCAAAATAGAAAAAAAGAAAAACAAAGGAAAATTAAATTAAATTAAATCAATCGAGAAAACCGGTTTGGCGCAAAACGGCGTTTCTAACCTGACGGAGATCCCTCCCTTTGAGCGTTCTCCCGACGCCTTCCAACACCGAAAAAGTGGTTTTGGGCGAAACACCGGAGCCTCTGGCAACGATTTCGTGCGGCGGCAGCATCTCCTCGTCATCGTCATCGTCGTTGACCACGCGCGCGAAGTCGTCGGCGTTTTTCCGCCTGGCGGCGCCGGCGGAGAGGAGAATCGGGACCTTGACGGGCGCCGATTGCTGGAACTTTCTGGAAGACGCGGACTGCACGAGGTAATCGGCGCCGGGCGGCGCCGGCGGCCTCGGAAGCGACGGAATCGCCATCCGGGAAGAGGTCGGGAAGGGGGACTTGCCGCGGAACAGACCGCCGCGGGAATCGGGTTCCGTTAGCACGACGAGAATTCCGGAATCCACGGGGCGATCGAAGTTGCGGAGTCGGGGTTTTGGCGAGGGCGCGGGGCGTTGGGGTTCCGATTCGGAGGAATCCGTGGCCCAAAAAAGTTCGGCCTCGTTGAGTTCCTCAGCGGCGGAGGAGGGGGAGGGGGAAAAGGGGAAGGGGCCGAGGAGGCGGTCGGAGGAGGAGGAGGAGGATCGGCGGTGGAAGGAGGGTGTGGGGTCCATTTGGTTTTTTTGTTTGGTTGGTTGGTGTAAGGATGGGAAAGAGTGAGTGATTGAGTGAGAGAGTGTAGGGAAAGAAAAATGAGGGATGGTGAATAGTGAATACTCGAATCAATCTCAGTGATGTGGCGGAGGGTCGCAGTGGTAAACTAAAACTACTAGTACTCGTACCAAAAAGAATAAGGAATTGGGAACCTCTACTCCCGTGGGGCCCGCCTTTTCCCTGACGTAGTCTCCTCGCCATTGGACGTGCTTTGTTTGCTTCTAGCAGCATAGGCGTGGAAGTCCTGCTTATAGTGGACCCTGAAAACCACAATTGAAATTCAAGCGACTCATTCAAACAAACAAAGGATCAACCGTACGACTTCAAGTTCAAAAACTAATAAGGATAATTAGCTTATTTAGTGTTTTGAATTATGTATTTATTGACAATTTACATCTTATATTTTTTAAATAATTTATTTATTTTTAAATATGTAAATATTAGGTAGATTAATCTAATCGTTAAACATAATAATTATTTGGTGACCAGAATATGAGTAAATAAGATAGGATAATTATTTTATTTTATTTTACTTTCTTGTTTGTCATGTAAGTAGAATATGATAGTGTTATTTTATTTTATTATTTTAGTATATTTTTCATCAGAGGCTACAAGTGAAAATATAAGATAAAAGCTCTTTTCTTCTATATATATATAAATAGGATTATTCACTAACAATTTAAACATTTCCAATTACAATTCAATGATTTATCATGCATGATAAATTCATTAACTCTTAAAATAATTATTTTAAAATAATTTAAATTATAAGTGATAATTGAATTATAGAATAAAA
>PYAF01004425.1:466209-497502 GCA_007407185.1 Glycine tomentella | reverse complement strand
ATTTAATTTTCCTCCCAAAGTTTCCTTTTAAATCAAGAAATCTTTGAAAAATTTTTCGAATCACATCAAATACTATTTATTAAAAAATATTTGAAATTAAATATGCAATAAAAAATTGAACATTATGTCTATTTAAATACCATTTTATCATTAATTAAGATATCTGTCCAACTCTCTAGCTTAAGAAATATGCATCATATCATGCATAAAATATATTATTTATAATAAATTTAAAAAATTAAAATATTATATCTATTAAAAATTTAAATAGTATAACTATTTTGTATAATTTATTTAAAGTATAATTTTAATATAATTTATGTTTTAACATGTTAGTTTATTTCTTGGGTGTGACTATCTTGATGGAGAAAGATTTACTATTATTGATCTTTATGATGCAGATAATAGTTAATCTTTGGGTCCGGGGCGCTTTGCCCAGCCCACTTAATGAAAAAAAGATACATTAAATTGTGTAAGTTTAATTGTAATTTTTAATCTTAACTTTTAATTTTTGGTGAATTTGATCATTAACAAATTAATTTAGCACATTTTATTTATAACTTTTAAGAAGCTTATAATTTTTTTTTTTTTCATTTTATTCATAACATAATTATAATTTTTATTCTCAGCTTTTATATTTTTTGACAGATTTTTCACTAAACTTTTTGTTTAAAAAATTTTTGGACAAATTTTACTTTCAATTTTTGTATTTATTAATGGACAAAAGACTCGAAGGATAAAATTCTCAAGTTTTTTAAAATTGAAGGTAAAATGTGTCAAAGTAAAATATTAGAAGTAAAATTTATTAAAAAATGGGAAAAAAATGCAATTAGTTGAAATGTGTAATCTTGAATTTGAAGGGTTGACAAAGTTTTTCTTTACTAAAATAGTTTCTGAGAAATTATTTCTATAGTGACAGTTTGGCCGAGTGGTCTAGGACTCTAGGGTGCCTGATTTAGGCTCTGGTCCGAAAGGGCGTGGGTGCAAATCCCACAGCTGTCAATTCTAGTTTTTCATTATTTTTTGGTTTTTAATGTCCTTATCATCACTATTATTTTGTATTTTTACGATTAAAAACTCTATTGTAAAATTAGCACAATACGGTTATCTTCCGTTCCTTGGTTCCTCCAGAACCGGAAGGCTACACTATATGTGAACAGTACACGGATAAATAAAAATGTCATACCGGTAGGCTACACTATATGTGAACAGTATACGGTTATACTCGTAGTCCCTTTGTTTTTTTCAAATTGAACTCGATATCCCTCCTTTTTTACACCTACAAAAAATCCTTTAATTGTTTAGTTCACATTATATCCAGACACCTCTCTCCTAAACACCGTTAACTAATTTAACATAAAGTAGGCACATGTTGATTACATGACTTTTAATGAAAATTTATGTCTAAAATACCCTCATATTCTTCCTCAAAATCACATCTTGAATTTTACAAACCGTCCTCTACTTCAACAACCCCTCTTCACTTACCACCACCACCTCATTCTCCTCTTCCTCCCCCTTCCATGACAACATCATCTCTTCCTCCTCATAGTCATCCTAGTTCACCAATACGACGTCCGGGCGCATCCACTCCTGTCAGAGCAACCACCACTACCGTAGCCACCGCCACCACCACCATATCCACCTCCACCACTTCCTCGTCCACCACCGTAGCTTTGGCCACCATCAGTGCTGCGTCTAGTTCCCTGGACACTAGTGCTGTCAAGGCCAATGACATCAACAACCTTAGCGCATCCGTCATAGTCAGATTCAAGGGAGGGATATCGGGTGCAATTTAAGAAAACAGGGAATGCCAGTGTAATTTATTCTGATGAGCAATTTCGTCTACTCAGATGTTTCAATTGACGTTAGTTAATGGTTACAGAAGGGGGTAAAAGTAATGTATAAAAAATGAGGAGTATCGGGTGCAATTTGAGAAAAACGCAATCAGTGCGAGTGTAATTTACTCAATAATAAAATATGAGAAATATATAAATATAATTGTATGTTACTTAATACACATTGTCATAGTCGTATCCCATTTTTTAAAAAGATTATCACATTTATGTATTGTATTGTATATGTCTATTCAATACTCGAACCTGAGATGCAACATAGGTATCAGTGTGCTATTTTTTTCAGATTAATATAGCACTTGAGATAGCAGAAGTTTTAGCCTTGAGATGGAGTTTGCAACTGACAATTAGTTATAGGATGGAGAGGATTGAAGCTGAGTCTGATTTTCAAGTTTTTTGCGCATGCTTTAAGAATAGTAAAGGATGTCCACAATTGCTCTTCATAGTCAAGGACCGTATTCAGTTAGCATAGAGTTTTAACTTTTTCTCTTTATCTCGTGCGAAAAGAGATAGCAATAAACCAGCACATGCTATAGCATCACTTGCTAGGTCCTACCAAAATTGTGTGTGGTAAGACTCGGTACCTCGGCAAGCCTTATCCTCTGCAAGACTGTAATGATGGACTCTTTTGTCCTTTTCTATTAATGAATGATTTATTTTCAGATAAAAAAAAGGATAAAGGTATAGCAGTATTCATTAGTGACTATAATGCTTGTAAAATATGCATACCTTGCAGTACATGAAAATGTATTGTTGGTAGAGAAATGTTACTGAGCAGAAACAAAGAGCAGCCTTATGATGTGCTGGTTGCAAGGCTGCAATTTTTCTCTTGTTTTAGGGATAAGTAAGATGGACCCATCTGAAACTTATTTTTTCCCACATGAATGATGGTTGTGCACATTATAATATATGCATGTCTGCTTTGAATTAGTATATGTGTGTGTATATAGAATGTTAAATGCATGGAGCCTTTCTTAGAAGTTAAAATCAACATATGCACCTTAGCTTTTCGAGAAGTTAGATGAGAAACTTCTATTTAAGTTAAGTGCATAAATTGATTTTAGCTCATGAGAAAAATTTAAGTCATTTATTATTTTCTTCTCTTATAACTGTGTACGGAGAAATTTATCCAAACACAGTCTATGTAGTAGTGTATCACTATATGTTATCCAAACTTCTACAGGTTTCATTCTGTTATGACAGTTGTCAGTTAGTTGGAACCTGTTGGTATTTGTTAGCTTCCAAGAGAAGTTGAACACCACATTTGCCAATGTTAGATTCTCAGAACAGAGAATTAATTGACCCTTATAAAAATTTTCAGTTGAATAAATTCTATATCTTTGTGTCTGAAATTCTGCAATTTTCAAGAATCATTGTATATATGGATTTTAATTTGAAGCATTTGTAATATAGGCCTAATGTCGGTGGTATGTTTCTCTTTTTATCCCTCCTGAAGAACAGCTCTGGGTATTGGATTCTGTCCCTGGAGAAGTAAACCCAGAAAACAGTAATGATGAAGTCCGGAATATTTTAGCAACGTTGCAAAGTTTACCATCACAATTCCCATCTCGCAAGTGAGATTCTATATCCCTGAACTTATTCTTTTATCATGTTAATAGTTTGTCAGTAGGCCAGTTATAATTTTTGGTGTACCAATTGGACATTATCTATGACCTGATATATGTTGCTTCCTCCAGTAGCATATATGAAAACATGCTAAACAATATGCATGAAAATAATTTTGCGTCTTCCAAGGAATCATGGAGATTGTAGAGAGAGAATTGTTAAAATTTCCATTTTCCATTTAGTTTCATGTATGTGATATGCTTTTCTGTCTACAATCAAATGAAGTGCATATCAAAGTATGGACATTGCGTTTGATATTCAGTGGAAGTCTACAAATGCTTGCTAGACATTTTAAGCATAATAATTATTTATATTGCGGAAAGGACATTATAGGTTCTTTCTTCATTTTCTTTTGATTAGGTGATGATCTAATTGGTTGTCTAATGTCTAAATAAATGGTGTCTTGAATCTTGTTAAAATTGCAGTGTATTAGTTATTAAATACTATCACAAGTCACAAATGTACGATATACAAATCTTTCTCGTGCCAGTCTATAATGTAGTTAGACTAAAATGTAGACTGCACCTTTTTTCAGGTGGCTTGTGAGTCATCTGATGGGACTTGGTTACTCTAAAGCACTGTCCGACTGGATAGGCACCAACCTGAAAAAAGTTGGTGATCATGAGACATGGATATTTGATCTTCAAAATGCTAAGGAGATGTTCGATTCTTACTGGTAATTGAAGCACTGTTTTGTTTGAGTAAACATTTGAAATATTCTTTTCGTCTTTTCTATACAAATATTTGAGATAAGAAATAAAAACATAAAACAATTCTTCAAATATCTAAGAAGAGCTTAACCTATTTTGAAATAAAAATGAACTTCTGAAAACTTCATTTAAACTTGTTCTTTATTTTTCTTGAGTGTTTTCTGCGATCTTCCCCTACAGCTCAAAAGTAACAAATAATAATCCCCAACTTTACAATTTTTCAGTGAGAAGTCCTATTGGAATCTATTGGAGAACCCTCCCAAAGGTATGGAAATAGTAATTGTGCGTGCTGAAAAAAGTGATAGATGGGACCAAGATGCTATTGAGAGGATCCAGAAACTAGCCAGTCAGGGAGGATCTGACTCTCCTGGAAAAGTTTCCTTCTGTGTTGTTCAAAATGCTGGTCATTGGGTTCATGTAGATAACCCTAAGGGACTTCTTGAGATCGTGGCTTCCAAGATAGCATCCCTTCAGTTCCTGCTTTAATTGAACTATGGGGCATCCATCGTTGAAAATTGTTGCGTCCAGAGTCAAAATTCTTAACAATAAGCAGAAGTGGTTGGCCGGTAATAACATTAATTCTTTACAATTATATCAACTACCAAATAATTTATTTACACAATTCATTGTAATGCGAATATCTTTGTGCAGATTTTGAAACCACTACACAACTAAATAAAACCCATAAGGATTCCTAGTGGTTAAGAATTTTAGGTGGGTTTAATTTTTTTGATATGTCTATGTATGTGTTGAACGCATTGTTGTTAAAACGTAGTGTTAAAACAGTTAAAACGGATGATTCTAGGTTTCTTCAAAATCGTGTTGAAACGGTTTTTGAAGCAAATAGGTTGAAACGGCGAGTCAACTCGGTAAATTCGGTTGTTTCGGTGAGTTTATCGAGTTGACTCGTTTTTTTTTTTTTTAAAAAAGGATAAAAACATGTCATTTAAGCGTTTTTTACACACTGACAACTTCTCCTCCTCTCTTCCGGCGTTGGGTCTCTTGGTGTGCTGCTGGTCTTCCTTTTCTTTTCAAGCTTTCGTCTGCCTTCTTTTCTCTTGGTGCGCTACTGCATCTTGGTCAGGTAGGTCACCATAACTGTTAAAACTGCAAACGTAGTTCATATTGTGGATATAAATTTGCATTGGTTCTTTTTCTTGTATTAATATTGAATTTCTGTAAAGTAGGGGTGGGCCCGTGCTTTTTATAGCCTTCAAGCCCAAAGTTCTTCTATGAGGGCTAACTACTGTATGTGCCTTCACTCTTTGGGCTGGTTTCATCGATTCTTCTTTTTTCTTTTCTTTATTTTTACCCCTTTTTTGTTGTGATTTTTTTTTTTGGACTTTCGACCCATTTGTTTCTTCCCCTTTTTTATGGTATGTGATCTATTATTTCTTTCTTCCCATTTTCCATTTTGAATACATATGCATGTATTTTTTTCGGGTATTGATTTATTTTTTATCTATTATTTTTTTCTGTCAATTGATTTATTTTTTATCTATTATTTTTTGGTTGAGATTATTTCTCTGAACTTTAATTAAATATAGTTTGAGATTATTTCCTTAGTTTTTGGATTTAAATTTGTGATAACTTATGTATTGGTGTATTTTAGTTTTATATATGTAGGATATTTATTTATTTTTGTGTATTTAATAAATTCTTACATTTCTTTTACATTTTACATTTTTGTTCACCCCATCGTTTCTGCGATGACACTATGTTTTAACAATATTGGTTGGACATAAGTACGTGTTTATACAATTTAATTTAATTGGTGTAAAAGTAAAGTTCTTTTTGCTATTACAGTTTTCTTCAATTGAAGAATGACTTAATGGTAATTTTAGTCTTTCTAATACATTTAATCTATGATTTTGTACTTCTCATTTTTAATTTAACTATTGTAGTCCCATTACTTTTAAAAATTTGAACTTTGGACCTCTAAATTGGGGCATGCTTCTGATACCTATTTGAAATATGTATAAGAAATGTACTACGTTAATCAATTATAAGTGATGAAGGCTCTTTGTTTTGCAAAATTATGGGAGAAGGTAAATTATACATAGTCTTCTCCTTGCAACTTAATTGTTGTATTAGAACGCCAAGATCCAAATATTGAAAAAATGCAGGGAAATATATTGACGGACTAATTTTGAAAATATTGATAAAATATTATTTCGTAAAATTGAAAAAAATTCATTTAATAAAATTGATTAAAGAAATATAATTATATATTGAAATACAAAATAAAATATTTCATCAATAACTATTATGTCAAAAAAATATCATTAAATCAATACTAAATCAAACAATTTATTTTAAAAGAGTTTGAGAGTCGTTTAGTTTGCTAAAAAACATATTTTTTTCACTATAATTCTTCTTTTATTTTATTTTTAAGTTTATAAAGGAAACAATGAAAAAAAATATTTCCTAACTTTTAAAATCAGGAAAAGGAAATAGAAAATATTTTCTTTAACCAAACAACCATAAAAAATTGTAAACATTTTTCCCATCATCATCTAATCATATATATCATGTATGATAAAAATATTAACTTTTATAAAATAACTTTAAAGTCATATTTACAGTAAGTTATATTAAATAATATTATTAAAATATTTACAGTCACCAAACAGGCTAAATCAAAATGGGCCCAATTAGAGGGCAACAAGACAGTATCCAGCACAAACGGGTCCGGCTCAGTTTCTTATTATTAGCAGTGAAATTGAAACCCTAGAAATAAGAGTATAAAAACGCTGGGTTGCAGGGTTAGTATTTGTTGAGAGTGGAGCAGCAGAGGGAGGAGCGGCATTAAAAATGCAGATCTTCGTGAAAACCCTAACGGGTAAGACCATAACCCTCGAGGTCGAGAGCAGCGACACCATCGACAATGTCAAGGCTAAGATTCAAGACAAGGAAGGTACTACAAATAAATTCCAAACTCCATTCAACGAATCGCGTTTTCAATTTTGGATAACCTAAAAAATCCCTCTTTTGAATTTTCAGGCATCCCTCCGGATCAGCAGCGTTTGATTTTCGCCGGAAAGCAGCTTGAAGATGGAAGGACCCTGGCCGATTACAACATCCAGAAGGAATCAACCCTTCATCTCGTCCTCAGGCTTCGTGGTGGCATCATTGAGCCTTCCCTCATGGCTTTGGCTCGCAAATACAACCAGGACAAGATGATTTGCCGCAAGTATGCCCTCTAGCTTCTTTTTTTTTTTATCGTCTTTTATGGGACAATAACTTAGCCCCTTTTGCTTCTCGAGTGGAAAAGGGGTTATTCTTGCTCCCTATATTCATGTCCATCTCTACTTTGTCTACTGTGATTGTTTACTCACAGTTGATTTTCTATGGTTGGTACATTCTAGTTTTGTTCCCAATGGTTGTTGATTAGGGTTTCGGGTTTACTTAAGTTTAATTTATTTTATGTGTTTTGGATTGGAAATTTTTTAATTGCTAATTGTTTATGTTAAGCAGCTGCTTGCTTTTTACTGAGGTGTGATGGTTTTGGTTTGTTAGGTGCTATGCTCGTCTGCATCCTAGGGCTGTGAACTGCCGCAAGAAAAAGTGCGGTCATAGTAACCAGGTGGGTTTACATTTGATGTTGATTTTGTCATTTTTATTTTTTTGTTTACTGGTTAAAATTTTGGTTGGATTTGAACGTTGTTTCCTTCTCGCAGTTGAGGCCTAAGAAGAAGATCAAGTAGATTCTGTTGATATTGTTGGTCGCATCCTTCGTTTTGTTAGACTTGTAACAGTGACTGGTTTGATATTTATAGTTTCTGGTTTTGATTAATGTTAATTGTTTTGAGACAATAGTTTTGAAGTAGCCAATTATATTGTTATGACGACATTTTGATCTCTCTTAAGTTGTTTTTCATGTTTTGGCAATGGTCTCTTGAGAGAATTGGTAATATAATTTCGTAAAACTATCAATCCTTCAAGCATTATTCTCTCTTCTAAATAATCCGTAAAATTGTGAAATTATATCACTAGTCCCCAAACTATTGAATATTCGTTAATTATCCTCTCCTATGGAATACTTAAGAAATTATGTAGCATGCTTATTTAGCAGAGAAACTAATACTTTATGGACCAATTGACTGTAATTCATTTTTTTTACAAAAAACTCATTTAGTTTCCTGATTGACAGTTTATTCTTTTTAGCTTGTTTTTTCCTTAACATCAATTTCTAATGAAATTATGGTTTTGATTTTTTGAGCGTTTATACAGTCAGCTTTTGAGCTTTAACTATCTATATTTTATTTATCGTAGTCACGATAAAAATGAAAATAGATCGTTTGTTCATATTAAGATTAACTAATGTGTATTACGTTTTGAGTGTAATGTTCAAGATTAGAATTAGTAACGTAACTGAACTATACATTAATATGAACTCTGCGGGAAAGAATTTAGCGTGAAGTTAAATTGGTAATGTTAAGGTTTATTATTTCACTGCTTTCTTGGTAGTTTGCTACTCAGCAATGTTGTGTCTTTTATATAGGGAATTTGCTAGTACCAAATTGTTCATAACTGCATTGTTTTTTGAGAAGTGCGAGTAACATACTTTTTACACGCTCTACATTTTTGTTTTTGACTTAGGACTTGAACTCATTTGGTTGGTCATCGAAAGCATTGGCAGAATTAATAGTAATCTACATGCGCTATATATGTGGGCACCATATTAATTAGGAGTATGAAAAACATGGCCAATAAAAATTTAAATCAAATCACCAATTTCAATTTTTTAATTGAAATTTCAACTAAATCATTCCAACGATTATCTGTTATGTAAAGTGTTAATGTCGGACTTTAAGGACGGAGTCAAATAACAAAACTAGGATACGAAATTAATGAAAGAAGCTTATTAAATTAAAAAATCGAGTTTGTTTTTGCAGAATCACCGAATAGCCACAATCCTGTCCAAACCATGTTTTGTAGCTGAAAACGAAATAAATTTAAACGGAATAGCCACAATTAATGGCTTTTTTCAATTGGATACGTTAACAATAATAATGAGACAAAATGTAAAGTTAGAGATCATTAATTTGTATAATAAACTTGTATGAAAATTTCTACAATAATATTTTTCTCTTTTTTATCTGATTATATCACACAAACATTCTTCTCTTCCCATCTTTTGTTGAATAATTTTTAAACTAAATGATCATTTTAATCTTTTATCTTATTTTTTATTTAATTTGATTCTTTATTTTTTAAAGGAATTATTTTAATCTTTTATTTTATTTAAAGGGTTTAAAATGGTTCTTTTACTTTTTAAAGGATTCACTTTAGTATCTGATTTTTTAAAAGGTTCAAAATAATCCTTCAAATATTTAAAAATTAGAATTATCTTTTATTTGAGTGTTAGTCAAAAGATATTTAGTATATTTTAAATAATTAAATGATCATTTAAAATCTTTTAATTAAGATAAAAATGAACTTTTTAAAAGGATAAATGACTATTTTGAGTAAAATAAGATAAAAAAATCAAAATAGACATTTAGTCTAATTTTTATAACATACCAAACTTTGAATCTAAAACGTTATGAAGTCATGAATAGTATAAAAAAATTAAAAAAAATGAACTTTTCTATCACATTTTTTAACATAATCCCACCCATATGTATTCCGAAGGATGAATACTAATTCACCGAGTAATAAGCGTGTGAAAAGATTGTGTTCCTAATTTTTTCCATCTACAAATAGTATGATAAGTCATATTACTTTCAGCATACTATTGAGTTCTGGCTGATTATTTTATATCAGCCGGCTTCATGATCCATGGTTTGAGGGTTTCCACCGACCTTATCGCCACCACTAACTGTGGATAAATCCCGAGACAAAATGTTCGTCTTCTCACCTTCACCAAAATTCTCCACTACTGAGTGATCAATCTGGCATTCAGATGAAAAACCAAAGAACATTGATTTATTGTATTGGAGCTCATAAATATATTATATGTAAGCACTAAATGGAGCTATGGTTGCATTTGCATATACCAAACTCCAAAGAGAGATTTTCTTTATTAGTGGCCAAATCCACATATACAAAGCCAGCAAATGATGGCTTGTACATATTACTCTTCAAAGAGGAACTGTTCTGAATTGCCAAAAAAAAAGAAGAAAAAAGATCAAAGATGTGAAAATGAAAAGAAATTAGAAGTTCTAATCCCAATTTGAATTATAGACTAACCTTGTTGCATCGGAGCATAAGAGCATCACATGCTTAACTGGACCTTTGAAAATTCTAAAAAACACAAGTGAATTCCTCCAAATTTTGAGAAGCTAATGTGAGAAGCCCAAATGGTCCAACCCCACCTTGAAGTTTTGTACCCTTTTGGGCACAGAGGTCCTGTGACTTTACCCTTTTAGGATCATATGTCTCTGCCTTGTCCAAGCTTGCAAATGAGAATGTAACTTCCACATCTGCCTGTAGAAAAAATTAGTTATATAATATCATTAGTTTTATATCTTTATATGTATGTATGAAAACACACACACATATTAATGCTTATTAAGAATCTAACCTGGGCAGCGGTGATTCCTTTTACTTCAATGTAATCTCCCTTTTGAAACTTTTGACTGTTCATATTAACTTCTTTCCCCCTGAGATTATTAAATTCTTCAACAGGCCATTGCACCAATTGTCTCCCAGTAGAATTGAGCCACCCAGTTGGCGGAATCGCCTAAATATTTTAACAAGCACGTACATGAATAAAAAAAAAATAACTATAGCACATCATAAAAAAACTCCTATGCAAACATAAATTTCTCCGTTTGTTAAGTAGCAGATCCAATTATAAATTTTAAAAGGATGTAAAAGCAACTAGAGAATATATATATATATATATATATATATGAAATTGAATATGAAGATTATTTTTAGACTAGAAAATGCATGAAAATAAAATGTGGAAAAAAATGGAAAGGATAAGAAAGGTATATTATTAAACTGTCATAGTTATGCACTAGCATATAGATAGGTTACTGTATATATTAATATTACACTCCATGGCATTGATAAAAGGTTGGTACACATGGCAAGTTCAAAACCGTTACTGGGTTCAACATCAACATGGGATAAAAGTGAAAATGCTATGTGACAGTACCCCTACTGTATAATGTGCAATGATCTTATGGCCGAAATACCATGATACTGTTAGTATGTTCAGTTTAGAAAATAAAGAAAAGCCACCTTGTACCCGAATTCCGTTGAGAACTAGACACATTCACAGGCCAGAATCCACAGAGGATATGACCTTTTCAAGTTTAACGTACGATATTGATAACAGTTTCAGAATTTTATATTTACCTTTGTCAACTTAAAAAACATATAACTGTTTAATAACATATCGTTTTAGTATTGAATACTTTTAGGAACATATAAAATATTAATTTTACAAAGTAACATCATAATGTATTATATTGTATCATAAAATCTTTAAGTACCCCAATTTAAATTTGAGAAATGTTTTGTGAACAATAAAACAAGATAATGAAAAGTCAAGGATCCGTCGAACAATAAAACAAGATAGGGTCTTGTGTTGATAAGTCACATCTTCGAGCTTCTACTTTTGTTTGTAACTAAGGTTAATGGAAGTTTTCTTGTAAGCATTTTTTGAGGCATCATTCTTTTTTCCCTTAAATATTGTAGCGAAAAAAATAGGACTATGCAAAATATTTTTTATTTTAGAATATATTTCTGACATTTGTGCGTGAAAGAAAAATAGTAAAAATGTAAAAAGAAAATATGTGATGTGATGTACGTTATTATTTTTAAATTTTTAAAAATTGTATTATTTAATTAAATATAACTACAGTTTGTGCATTTCTTCCTTGACTCTTGATTTTTATAAAATAATCTACGACTTGATTAATCTAGTTTGATCTATGAGTAACTTATTTCAAGAGATACTTTAATCTTTCAACTCACAAGATTAAAAAATATTTTTTTGTTACTTGTGTCATTTAACGACGGTGATGCAACTCGTTTTGTGTATCATACGAATACGTAAAAGTTGTGTTCCAAGACCAACACCATGCTCTCATAAATTGAAGACTACTTTCTGGATACTTATATAATTAATGACGTGTAGGTAACTTTTGGAATAGATGTTTATGTCCACTAAATTATTAAAAGTTATTATGACTTTCGTATATTTACGAAAAAAGTTAATCATGCACGGTTAAGAAATTATAAGCTAAAATAAAATGTAACACCTACACCATTTTTTAGTAAATTCCAATTAATAAAAAAATGTGACCATAAAAATCTATTAAAATTTGCATTTAACATTTTTCATCTTCAATTACAACTTGAGTGATTTTAAACACTTTTATAATGTGATTTTAATCATTTTCATCATTTTTGTTCAAGAGCAAAATAAACTTATCCAAAAACGTCATCCGATGTGACAAGCATTATTTTGTTAATGAGACTTAAAATGTGAATTTAGAATTAACTTAATGGCAAAAAGATAAGTGAGAATTATTTCTTATTTATATACTATATTTTAACCTTATTGTAGCTAAAGTAGTTTTTCCAAAAAAAATGAGTAAGCTTACCGACACTGAAACATGTTCGTGTAATGTATTTCAACTAAAATATGACATTATTACAAAAAAAAATGTTTGATAAATTTTTCAATAAATATTTATAGGATAAAAAATAAAAATAAAATTAACTTATTCATAACTTAATTTATAAAAATTAAAATTAGCATCTCAAAAACTAATTTAACTTTTCCATAAGTTAATTTTAAATTATAGAAAACTTATTTTATTTTTTCATCTTATTTTTTTTCCTACAAGTGCTTACGAGTTGCAGAGTGTTTTTTCGGGGAGAATTAAGTTTCAAGAACTTAAAACTAGTATTATCATCACTATCAGCTAAGAATAACGTCGCAGTAGTCACTAATTCTTGCCCTGGCAATAGAACAAATGAATCATTAAACCTCTTGATTACAGAAACAATTTAAAAAGTAGTTCAGATATTAGGCAAATAGGAAATGTTTCTGAAGTTTCCAAGACTACACCAACAAATAAAACAAAAGCGAGTATGCCCATCCTTACAAGAGACCGAAGAAGTAGATGGCAAACAGCCAGAACATCACAAGAATAGATTAACCACAAGGGAGAGCCTTACTTAAAATGCAACATTATTTGTCCTATACTTCATCCCAAGGTGGGATTTACATGAGTATTTTGCTCTAAATATCACATTACAATCATCTATCTGCCGATGATGCATTCTTCCAACAATTAATGGGTAACAAAGGCAATGTGATGTTACAAAAGAAATACAAATTTGATTCAACAGAGGACCGAACCACCGCCATTAGTTCAGCTGGGTAAGAGGCGATCGTGGAATAAGAGATGGTTTCAACTCCTTTACATCATTAGATTCATATGGATTATTTTCTCGGAATTCCTCAAGAAGGGCTTCCATTGGCAACGATCGAAGAGACTCTATTGTCCCCTTTGTCGGAACATCAGGCTCACATCTTATAGGTGTTGTGCCGCTAGGCTCATAGTCCTGCAAGACAAGAGAGGAAGCAACAACACATGTTTATTAATGTTAAACATGTCTACTAAATCATGTTTATATTTGATCTTCCGAGAACAAAATATAAACCGAATCAACATACCCTGTACTGCTGTTGAAAAGTTTCGCTTGTTGTGTGTTCAATTGAAGTAGCTTGGCTAGCGTGATCCTCTCGTAGCGTCTCAAGTGTATTTGCATGAGTTCTCACCACAGTTAATACGCCAGATATGGAATCCCGCTCTTGTGCAGACGTGACTGCAAAAAATTCAACCCAAGAAAAAAAGGATGAATGCATCCTATATACAAGACATTTTGACAAAAAAAAAGTGAGATATTTGGTTATTCGTGCCTCTTGAAATATTTGTAAGACTGTTTTAGAGAAGGTATTTTCGTGATGAAAGTGATCGTGAAATTTGTTAAATCACAGAAGAAGAAAAAAGTAATCATATGATCCAACACAATAATACTCACGATCTAACTGCTCAAGAAGATCCTCACTGCTCTTTGCCACATCTTCCTCTGCTGTAACTCGTGCAGAATCAACCTCAACGACATGTTGCACATTGTTATCAGTAGCATTCCTGTACCAAAGCATTTGATATCATATCGCATGAAGCCTATTGATGAGGCATCAAAACAGAAAAATGGACCAAGAAAAACACAGGCAATAACCATATCAGTACAACACTCCCTCCCCACTCCATATGCAGAGATGGGCTGCAAAGAGATAGTCATTGACAATTAGTTTGCCACGCACCTGACAATTGACTCTGTTGCTGAAATATGTTTGGTCCCCATCTCATTTACAGCCTCATGTGTTCTCTTTGTATGTTCGAAAGCCGATTGAGCAGTATTAACACTAAGGATTTAAAAGGAGAGTTAGAATGTATGTGAGTGTATCCGGATGAAGAAAACTTGAGGAAAAACACTTACCTCTGCTGCATGAGTACCTCCATACGACAATGCTTTGCGGCAGAATAATCAGCAGTGTCTTTTGCATCCTTTTCTGCATGCACGCAAAAGGCCTGCCATTTTCTTTTTGCATTGGTCACAATGTCTCCCATTGATGACACATGTCCATCCAAGAAGGACTTGTTCTTGATGCCACTTTCTCTAAGATCAACAAGCTTTGCGTCTACCTGCAAGGCCGATCATCAATCTAAGACAACAAACTAAATTGACAGGAATAGAAACACAAAAGTATCCAGCCACCCACCGACCCCAATCACCCATCAAGCCAAGGGCCAAAAAAAGATACGACTATAAAAAAGAACACCCAAAACTGACCAGATCCATTTGTCGCCGAATGTGATCAGAAACTAAACTAGTCATATTGGCAATAAGTTTCTCTGTATCAGATTTTGATTGTTCCTGTACAGAACAGAATAACATGTCCACATCAGATGTCAGCAATCATAACCATCTTTCGAACCATACATGTTAATATTATGTTATAACCTCATATGCTTTCTTAAACTCATCAATGCTCTTCAATTGCATTTGGTTAGCCTGTGATGCATAGTCTTCAAGCTTTTTTGATTCTTCAAAAAGCTTATCCACAAATTCTTGAGAGCGATCAGAGATATCCTTTATTTGTTCAAGGCTGAGATTGAATCTCTTTGATTTACAATACACAACATAACAGAGTCAGAAGAAGATAAAGAACATCAGTCAGAACAAAGAAAAAAGAAATATACAGGATACTGTACAGAACAGAGAAACAAAAGACAAAAGATGTGACAAATTTGTTAAAAGCTCTAAACAGATAAAATGAAGGAAAACTTTAAGCAAATACATTGCGTAGTTCCCTTGCAAATAGTGCCAATTCACCCTGCTGAGTTGAAAGGGTACTCTGAAGATCGTCAAATATTGAACCAGCTTCAGTGGCTTCAGATGCAAGAAACTGATTCACCAAGAATAAATTTTTTATTTTAGTGGTTATTAGAATGAAATAAATGTCACCAAAGACACATAACAGTAAAAGTAGAAACAATAAGTTGAAACATACTTCTTCAATAGAATGACCATTAGAGGATATAACAGATAATAGTTCCTCCAAGTTAGCATCAGAGCCCGCCTTATGCAAGCGCACAACATTTTCCACTGCCTCCAAATGAGATATATACAAGGCCCTCAGAGATGTGACTTTCCTTTTCAAATCAACAACCGCCTACAGAAAACAAAAAGGTGAATGAGAGAATTTAAAAATAAACTACTACAAGAAACGTAAAAATATGGGGTGTAAAGGATTTGATAAATTGGATGAAACCATCAAAGAATGTAACTGACAAGAGCAACAGTATTGGATATTTGACGTACACACCTTATCATGAAGGTCCAAAAAAGAATGACAGAGCTTCTTCACACCTTCTAGATGTTCACTCTGTTCAGACAATGATGTTGCAACAGTGTTGCAAAGTGAACCAACCTGCTGAGCAAGCTCCGCTTGGAAATTGTTCACTACAGCTTTGTTATCTGAGTTCAATTTATC
Organism: Glycine tomentella; assembly: GCA_007407185.1. Taxonomy (NCBI): domain Eukaryota; kingdom Viridiplantae; phylum Streptophyta; class Magnoliopsida; order Fabales; family Fabaceae; genus Glycine; species Glycine tomentella. The sequence goes on along the minus strand of PYAF01004425.1, from coordinate 481,273 downwards.
TTCTCTACCTATATTACCAGACAGATAAATAAGTTAATAAATACATCCTCAAATCTTAATCGATCATAACAGAGAAAAGAATAACACCTACCAATTTTCAAAAATAAAGAAGCATTATCCTGATGAGCTTTCTCCAAATCAGCTCGTAAAACACATGCTTGATGAGCCAGAGCATTTTCTGTCCCGCATAAAGAACAATTACACAAGAAACAATGATTGAAAGGCGATAATGTATACGGCATACCTGCTTTTCTCTGCTCAGCAATGATGAAGTCTTTTTCTTTCAGGATATACTGACATTTCTTCAATTCTTCCTCTGTGTTGGCAAGCAACTTGCTCGTCTTGTACAAGTTTTTCTGTGTGGTTCATCACCATTTCCTTATAATAAAGCATATAAAATTCCATAATAATATTGAACAAAAAAATTGATAACTCACCTCAGTACTATCAAGTTTGTTGCTCAAATCAGAACACTGCCGAATTTGGTCAACGTATTTGTTTTGCAAATCCTCAAGTTGCTGGTTGAAACATAGAAAACAAGTCAGGCATAACAGGAACAACAAGCAGGCACGCTGTATATTCTATACATAAATAGCTTTTTCAATAAAGCAAACCTTCTGTTGAGTTTCTATTGTGATACCCATCTGCTCAATTTGATCTGACATAGCCTAAACAGAAGAAAGGCATGCATCAATGAAAGGCCTCAAAAAAGTGATTTTAACAACCAGATCATGAAAATAAACACCAAATCAATTTATATTTATCAAGGATCAATATTTAAAAACATGCTAGATGACTAAAAATGTCCAAGTCACTAAACCAGAATGATCTCTATGGTCTCAGCAGCTGAAAGTTACATGGAACAATAGTATTGCTCTAGTACTCTTGATAAATGTTTCCATATTGCAACAGAAGGTAACAGACAAAAACGAAGAGAGAAAAATAACCTTCTTTTCACTCTCCTCCTGATAGTATCTTTCCTTCGGAATATACACTCCATTTTTCTCGCGTGTAGCATAAACCTCTGGTCAGAGTCACGAATTTTATGATTTTCATCAACAATAAGACACTTTAGCAGGAAATCTGAAAAACCCAAGGGATACTTAATTTAGCAACTACAAATCTACAAAGCAACTCACCTGCTTTAAGGCGGTCAATTTCACCATAAAGATCCTTGATAAGTGTTGATTTCATCATTTTTTGGTTAACCTAAGTATCAGAAAATAAAAAGGAGGTTAAAAGCAATGCATACTTGTCTAATGTGGATCCAATAGAACACACAAATCAGTCCCTCTGTTTAAGAATTATATTGTAGATGATTTTCATATATTTAGTTAATGAGTGTAAAACACAAATATAGTCAAATATCTCATCAAATCCTTGTAGAAAGTACTATACTTGTAACAAATTCGAATGAAATGTTGAAAGATATTTTCACTAAAGATGCATGGTATCAATAAACATTCTCAACCCTCAAGTCACTCAATCAATAACAAACCTCGGGCTTATTTTTTATGTGCTTTGCCCTGTGTGCATAATCCAGCGTGCTTAAAGTTTCTTCTAAGCAATGAACAGCAGGAGACACTGTCGCTATGATGCATGTCTTTGTTCTTCCTCCAAGTGAATCACGCAGTAAACGCGTCAATTTACTATCCCTAAATACCAACTTATCCATGTAAGAACACAAAGAAAAGGATAATGCAAATGACTCAAAAGAATGAAAGCCCAAAAGTTAAAAACCTGTAAGGGATGTGACCCAGGTGCTCTACTAGTGCATTGATCACTCGCCCTAAAGTAAGCAAACTTTTGTTAATTTCCCCTGCTTCCCTTGCACGGCCCTAACAAATATTACACACACAAAATTCAACTTACTAGTTCAAAATTATTATTTTATAGGAAAACACCCGAATATATAGAACACTGAACAAATGGGAAGCTTATGATGTATTACCTCCCTAGCCCCAGAACGAGAAATATTTTCTGACCCAGCAAGATCCACCAAATTAAGTTTACCACACTTTATCAGTTCTTCACCCTCTGGGGTTGCTTCTTTGATGTGGATTGTAATAGAAAACAACGAATGCGATCGACTGAAAAGAGAAAACAAGTCTTAGTAAGTGATCAAAAATTGATTCCACTACCTGTCAACTAAAGAAATAGCAAAACAGCAATTACCTTGACTGCTTGTTCAACAAAGTTTCTGCAGTTCGTCGTTTAGAAGACCCTCTCTCCAGAAGAGTAAAAATCTCACTGGCACTCGTCACAATCTCTTCCTCCAAGCCTCTTACTAGAACTCCACCTTTACCATCCTCCATGAGAGGCAGCTGCTTTTTCTGCTTCTCCTCCAAAGAAGCCTTTAGAAGCTCCTCCGGGGCAAGCAAATCAGTGATTTCTTCATTGTACAATTCCAAAAAGGTGACCTTCACACTGTACTCAGCATTCTGGCTCTCAAGTGTGTCAAAAATCTGCTTGACAGCCCTAGGAATGACTCCAGCTCCGGGAGGCAAATCCCCATTGGGACCACTCTGTAGTACAATACTCAAATAAAGCACTACCACAACTCATTAATTTTCGTGTGCACAACAACAAGACACTAAAGCATACCTTGGCCTTTTTGCATTCCCCTTCCATTGTGTAGGTTTTTCCCGTACCAGTTTGACCATACGCGAATATAGTGCAATTAAATCCCTCTAGAACTTCGTTAACTATCGGAGTAACAGCTTGTTCATAAAGATCCATTTGTTGTGCAGAAGGACCAAAAACCTTCACAAAATGAACACATTTCAGATTTGAAATTGAAATCCCCCTAAAACTAACTTAACATCCCACTATTTGTGTCCATTTCCGTAAACTCAAGCTTGGAGATTATAACATATCGAATGTGAGGAAGAGTGAGAAGAAGGACCTTATCGAAGGTGAAAACCCTGTCGATGTGCTTGCCGGCGATGCTCTGTGACACGGCCACTTCTCGATTATATTCGTTGCAAGTCACGACTTGCGGAGCGTTGCTCCGTAACTCTTCATCGCTAAACGGCCTGCAAAAAATCGACGTGTAAGGGTTGGAAATGGAGTTCCAGAACGCGGAAATTTTCGAAGGAAAGCGGAATTACCTGCAACGGAGGAGGACCTGAACGTTGACGCCCTTCTCTTTCGAAGACATTTCTGGTTCGTAGATCCGATTCTGCAATGGCTTCTGAGAAATGAAAATGGTTTCTTCTCTCTCTCTCTCTCTCTCGCTATCGATGTGAAAGGGTGTGAGAGCGGGTTCGGGAAGAGAAGCGTTTGAGATTTGAATTTTTGAAATCCGCTCTTCGCTTTTCACTTCGCTATATATCTACGGCTCAACGTTTTGGGGGATAGTGATCCAACGGTGTTCCACTCTGTCATATTCTTACCGCTTTACCCCTGTCGTTCAACGTGTTTTATATTGTCGTTTCCTTCATTTGACTATTGGACTACCCTAACGCTTCGGGCCTGGACTCTAACCCACCTCAGTGTTGAAAGGTCCATCTACACTGATAAAAAAACATACAAGGTCCATCTGTAATATATCTGCATCTGAATAATAGCATGTTGTTTACTTAATGATCAACTTCGGTATAGTAAAATTGACTACTAAATATTTATAACGTATTATTTATTTAATGATCAAATTGTATATATAGGGTAGTTTGAACAAACAAACTAAAAATAAATTAAAAACTAAAACACTAACAAAATAATTAATATACTAACATTAAATTAAGAGGAAAAATCAAATTACAATTATTACATCATTTTTATAATTGATATAGAATGTGATTTTTATTGATCCAACCTTTAAATTATATTTATATATTACCAAAATTGTCTGTATTAAATTTTGTCCAAATTGAACAATAACAAAAAAATAATTAAATGATTCATATTTTAATATATTTTAAAATATTTATATTACATCAATTTTAATCTATATAAACAAGATAACAAATGATTTCAGATTAATATGAAATTTTTACATATGTGAAATAAACTTTTAATCAAATGTTGAGATTTAAGAAAATATTATTTAATTAAAAATTATAAAATAATATAATAGTTGTCAAATTTATAACAATATAATTTAATGTCTCCTCCTAAATTAATTTCATCTCAGTATATAATATTAAAATTGTTTCAAGAATTTTTCAGGTTGTCTATATTTCACCATTTTCTTTTCATAATTCTATAATTTTATTATATGGAAATTCAGAGGTGGAATTAGGGGGGCTAGGGTGGGCCATCGTCCCCCTAAAATTTAAAAATTTGAAAACAAAAATATATATATTTTTAAAAATTAATAAAAAAAATAAACAAAAATGAAAGACAAAATATTAAAAAAAGGTGAAAGGGGAAAGAAAAAAATATAAAGAAAACGTAGTAAAAAAAAGAAAAAAAATATTAAAACAATAAAAAGGAAAGAAAACATAAAAAAGAAAAAAATATATAAAAAAGAGGAAATAAAATGTAATAAAAATAAAAAGGGAAAGAAAGATAATAAAAAAAGAAAAAATGAAAGGAAGATGATAAAACACGAAAATAAAATAATAATAAAAAGGGAAGGAATAAAGAGGAAGAAGGAGAAAAAACACTATAAAAGAGAGAGGTATGGACATATAAACACCGGTGGATGAAAAAAATAAGATATAAATCCCAAGATAACAGAAGTAATTAAAAAAAGTTGTGTCATTAGAGAAATATCCCCTCATTACTTTTTTCTTTCTCTCTTTTCTTCTTTCTTCTCCTATTTCTCATTGTTGTTGTTGTTACTCTTCTAAAATAAAATAAACTATTATTTACTTAAGGACTAGTAAAAACGGAAAAATCCATCATTTATCCCCTTATTCATAGAGTGATTAGACTTGCTTTCACTCTTATAGTTTCTACAATAATTATTGAAAGATATTTCTCAACTATGAAGATAATCAAGACTAAACTTTGAAATAGAATAAAATACTAATTTCTTGATAATTCTTTAATTACATGCATTGAAAAAGAAATTGTTTTGAATTTTAACACAAATTTAACTATAAATAATTTTAACAATATGAAAACACGTAAAGTTAAAATCAAGTGAAATGATTTTAATTTTTGTAAAAAAATTTTTTTAAAAATTTTGTATATTAAATTTGTATTATTTTAGAAATATTTTTATTTATGATATAATTTTTTTTATATTCACCCCTTCTCATTAAAATTTTTGCTTCCGTGGGTGTAAAAATTGCTAATGTCATTTCTGTGCAAATACACGGGTTGATGATTAGCTAGTAATTTACCAAATATCTCCTGTGGTACACGAATAAAATAAAATATATCTCCAATGGTATTCTATTTTGATTGGAGAGATTTAATTTTCCCAAAATGTACCTGAGGATAGGGACAAATGCTACTGTTTTCTATTAAAGTGATTTTCATGTCAGTTGGGGGCATTTATGTTCTACAGTCCTATTGTTTTACCCCGCTTACATTGAACTGTTATGAAATGGGGATTTTTTTTTCCTGCCTCCAAACTAGTTTATTTATTTATTTTTAATAAAGTTGGAACATGACTTGATAAACTAAACTAGTTAAAGTATTTGGTAGAGCAGTTCAATACAAATCATTAAAGTAACTTTGAAGAAAATCATGACGCTGTTTGTAAAAATGTCCCTTATTTTAGTGAGTGAGCATACCATCCCTCACGTAATCTGTCTCTCTTCCAATTCTGGTCTGAGTGGCAGGGCACATAACAGGAACCTCTGGCTCTGGTTGTTTGCAGAATTATTAAATGAAAGTAGGAAGTATGACATGTACATCATTTTCCAAATTATTGTATGTGTTGGCCTCTAGCCCTGGTTATGTAGAATTGTTATATGAAATTAACTAGCATTGAAACTCATGCACTTAGCACCGATGTTGAAAGAAAAAAAAAAGTTGAAAGAATAAATAACAGGTTGAGTGATTAAATAAAACATAAAAACTCAAAAAACTGTCCTGCCGACATGTGGCGGTGACTGGACAACTTTAATAATGCTACTTCACTATTGATAAGCATGAAGTCTGTATTATATTTAAAAAGAAAAAAAGAAGAAAAAAAGATACAGTATGTTTATGAATTCACATTCTAGTTTCACACTTGGTTTCCATTACAAAGGAGATGCTACTCCTAAAAGTGAGACTATTATGAGTAGTGAGGGAGATGCACATTATAAATGAGAACTGTGTCACAAACGAAAACAATCAATAGGACATCATCATCAGTTAGAAGTTGGAACCTGTCATTTTGTTTCAATGAAATGCATGAAGACTTTACTGACCAAGAGAGCATATGCATAAAATTTGTCGACCATGGGAAGGGAATCCTTGTGGATAGTTGAAACAACGAAGATCAATAAATTGAGCTATGATCCATTTTTTATTGACCAATTCATGCATCATACTCGTCTGTTCAAAATTCTACCTTTGGTGTAGATTCTACGTGATCTGTTGAATCTCCCCAGAATTATAAAAGCAAGATATAAATACAACGCAATTTCTATGAAGAAACAAATAAAATCATATGCAAATGTTGTCATTGCATCTCAAGTCTTTAGCATCTTTAATGATAAATCTCAAATTGGAATCTTAAATTACTTTTTGGTAAACTCCATAATACCAAATAGGATTAAAGATCTCTCAAAATCTTTTTCATTTTTTTTAATGGTAGATCTCATTTTGAGATATTAAGAAGAGAAAAGAAAGAAAATTTATTCTTTTTTGAACAATGTATAGATCTTAAGAGATCTTTTATAAGAACATATCCTCCATGTTGAAAATCTCTTTAACTCATTTATTGAAAAATCTAGTGAAGATCAGATCTTGAGTTCAAAATTCTTGTTCAAAATCTTATACTAAAGATGCTCTTATACACAAGTCAAGATTTCTGACTCAAGCCTCAACTCTTGGATGACTACAGAATGGAAGCTAGTTAAAGGCAAACTCTAAAGATAAACAAATGCTGAAATTTCACTAAATCTCTATTTTATAGGTCAGATCTATTCTAACTGAATCTGTTTGCTACAACAATTTCATTTGATGTTAAAAGCTACCTATCTGGAGTGCTGTGCACTACATGTGTGTGATACATTATAGATAGAAAAATAAAACCCACCAAAGACGCTATAGTTATATGACTATAGCAAAAAATGAAAGATCTTGTGTTTTATGCGCATCAAACAAATTCTGCAAAAAACTTTCCCAAGTCAAACTTGCCGTTGTTGCATTCTATAGCATTCACCACCTCCTGAAATGTGGAAACACTGCATGGAACTACAAGACCATTCCTCTGCGAAAATCCAAACTCATTGTAAGCCTTTTCCAACAGCATCTTGAATAACGGGTGAGAAAGGTAGCGTGTCGGAACCACGTATCTTTGACGCTCCTCCCCAACATAAAGTGCAAAAAACCCAGTTGGGGGTGTGTTAATGGCACATTCTTTTTCATATTCCTTGAGCAAACACTCGTGATGTGCAGGGTAAGGGTCAGGGTCAATTCCACCTACACCTTTCACCTTTTTTGCCAGTTTCTTGAATGATACCATCTTTTTCCCCAACATGTTGTTTAAGGAAGATGAGGGATACAAATATGTATATAGGAAGAAAGCTATGTAGAAGAACATTGTGCAAGGTGAAGGGATGATTTATATGATTATATTTGAGTAAGATAACCGGCTAATTAGAGAATGAGAAGGGTTTATTATAAAAATGAAATTAAGGAGTAATTTCTTATTTTTGAATAGAGGAGAGTTGAATTGAATACTTTGAATGTGAAAAAATAATCTCAATTTTTATATTCCAATAACTTTCAGTTATCTTGAAGTGGCTCATGGCTAAGCCTGACCTAATCATTGTAGTTGAAAATAAATGGCCATAGTTCATAATGCTAATAGTAAAAAACTCGGAAAGTACCCAAAGCAAACATCCGTAGTGTACGGAACATTAAAAAAATTAGCATACTATAGTTGGGGTGGTTTCAATTTCACATTTGTTGGGTAGCCATTGGTCAAAGTTTACAAGCCAATGCAATGGCGCCAAACAATTGGTTGATTATGGCTAAAAATATTGATATTGCTAACATGTTCTAACTAAACATCTGACATTTGTTCGTTAAAAATATGATAGAACAGTACTATACTACTGCCGGCGTATTGACTATTGGTCCATTTCGCATCTTTGATGTTTAAAATTACAAATAGCTTATAATAATTTGATTTTTAGATTCCTATACCTACATCAATGACCGTGCCCTCCACCTCTCGAATTTTAAATTTACATTTTGATACGTGCAAGCTACACCCAGGATCGCTCTTCACGTTTAATCTCAATTTAAGTAAAGCCAAGTGACCATTCAACGAACATAATGATTTTACTTATTATAATGTTTCAGTAATGAATCCAGGTTTTTTTTAGCTTGAATATACAAGGGATGTTTTAAAAAACCAATATTCTAGAACTCCATAACTCCAATCCCATAATGACAAAAAAGAAAGAAAAAAAATAATTGATCATGTCATTGTCATCGTGAAGTAACCACGGAGTTGATGGAGCTAAGCTGAAGCTCTTTTTATTAGCGTTTTCATAAACACAAAGAAGAATATCTTCGGAATCATTGACATCCTCACGTTTATATTTCTTTTTTGGCCATAGAATATATTTTGATACATAATTATCTATCACCAACTAACCAAACAAACTGTTACCGTAAACACCAAAACTTGTACGGAAGACTGCAAAGGGTTAGAGACGACTTTGTCTAGTCAATAAGAAGAAGAGATGTGTTGCCTTTAACACAAAGACAAGTGTGTGGAAGGCCAGGCATCAATTTATTGTTCTGCGGTGACAATTTGACTGAGGCAATGTCACGAATGTGTATTGATTACATTCACATTGATGGTATTCTCTTGGCCCATGATTGATAGTGCACCCTCAGAACTCTATGCATATTTCGGCGAACTATACTCGTTGACCGTGAAAAAGGAGACTTTCTTCTAGTAAATTATACTATCACTTCATATAAAAAAAGTATTCAAAGTGAATGTGAGAAAAAAATAGAGGAAGTGGAGTAATGATAACAAAATAAACTTATACATTTATATATACTATACTAGTATATTAGTAGGATGAAAATATGTCAAATAATTCCATAAGAACTTACAACTTAGATTATATTAGGCTCTCGTTAATTTATGTTTTTTTGGAAAATAAATCAGACCAAAATTTTTGTTAAAAACGTCATTTTATAATCCATTCAAAAAGTCTTTGAACCTAAACGGTCTATTTAAAGAAAAATAAATAAATATTTTACTTATTTATTTATTTATTATTATACTAAATTTGTTATATAGCATTAAATTTTACATCTATTTAATATTTTAAAATGTTAAACTTGTTAATTTACATAAAGAATCAAACCTAAAGCTTATAATTAATTTTATTGAAAGATTAAATTATGTCTTATTTTAAAGTCTATTTACAAATATATGTTTTTAAAAAGTTATCATGTATGTTATATTAAAGGTTAAAAATATGTTTATATTACATGAAAAATAAATGTAGTTCTCATAAGGAATAACATACATATTATCACTTTTATGTTGATGTTAAATTATCATCAAGTAAACCCTTAAATAGATTTATAGGTTAAATCAAACTTTCATCTAGTTTCAAATAGACTTTTAACATATATGTTGGGTTTAGACTTAGCAAAGTCTAGTTCAGCCTAAATTATTTTCATGCTTATATACTAGCGTGTATGATGCACAAGTGTTAATAATTATGTGAGTGAAAATAAATATTATTTTATATTTTATATATATATATATATATTTAAAATACATATGTGTGAAAAAATTGTAAATATTGCTAAAAAAGAAAATAATTGTAAATATAAAAATATATTTAGATAATTTTATTTCATTTATATGAACGTATTTTTCAGGAAAATATTATTTTTATAAATATATATATATATATATATATATATATATATTAATGTATACTAGTTTGTGCAATTTATGAGTGATTCTTCTATCCAACTACCGACCCATTAACTCAATATTCATATTGAGTCAATGAAAATTATGGTTTTGATAATATTACTATGGAATCATTTTTTTATAATAAAAATTCACTTTTTTTAATTTTTAGTTGATTTATTTAAATTTTTATGAAAATCAAAATTTTTAATATTGTTTTGAAATGTAATTTTGATTAATTTCAAAATAATAAATTGGAACTTTAAAATATTTTTTATATAATTGATGAAAATTAGTTTATATTTTATATAAAATCTCAAAAAATATCTTTTGTACATAATTTCAAAATAACTTTCTTAAAAGTTTAAATAAACGGGTCCCCGATATTAATTTAGGCTTTCCCGTATGTTGGTCCTTGACTAAGGCCATCTGATCCATGGGCCTTTGAGCAACCGAGTTTCCCTTTCTGGGCTTGGCTTTAAACTATAAAATTTATCCTCCAAAGTTAGGGCTGGAGTGAGCGTAGTTGAGGTTTTGCTTTTGCCACTTCGAAACCAAATTTTCTTCGTTCGTCATTCGCTTCTGTGATCTCTTCTCTCCACCATGAGCAGGTCAGGGCAACCACCGGATTTGAAGAAGTAAGTGTTCCTCTCATTTTCCACTTCAATTTTATTTTAATTTTTTATGTTCTGCTACACTCGCTGCGTATTGATCTGCAATTTTCGTTTTTGTTTTGGGGATTCGGCAGGTACATGGACAAGAAACTTCAGAGTAAGTCTGATTCTCTATTTGTTGCTTCTCTTATCTATATCTGAACGCATTCGTGTTCGTGTTTTCTTTTTTAAAATATAAAAAAAAATCGCATTAGTTTTTCCGAGCTGGAGTGTGGGTGTTGTTTTGTTAGGGCCTGGAAATATTCTTAAACTCCATTTTTCACTATCTTTGTATTTTTACTTTCGCGTAGAGTTCAGTGTTGTTAAGCAGTTTAATTTTATTTGATGGAAATAGCTGAGTGGAGTAGAGCATGTTTTAGCCTGGTTGTTGATTCTACGGGTATTTTTTTGCTTTAGGGTTTATGTTATGAATATCTGATATCTCGAGTTTTTGTATTGTTTATTAGACAATGTTTTTCTTACATTATTTGCGAGAAGATTATACTGAAATGCTTGGTGTTTTCTTGCAGTCAAGCTGAATGCAAATCGCATGGTCGTTGGTACTCTCCGTGGCTTTGACCAGTTTATGAATTTAGTTGTTGACAACACTGTGGAAGTGAACGGCAATGAGAAAAATGACATAGGGATGGTGGTGAGTCCTATTCTTTTGCTTTGTCTTTTAAATTTAAGTTAAGATATTGCAGTTAATATAGCATGAACATGGATTTGAAATTGATAATTATTCCCTCTTATTGTAGGTAATTAGAGGAAATAGTGTGGTCACTGTTGAGGCTCTTGAACCCGTGAATAGGACTTGATTTCTGTTTGTTGTAAACATTTATATGAGTATTTCCTGGTTTTAACGGTTGTGTATTTGAACAATGTAGCTATTGAGAGTAACATGTAATTGTGGATCTTAAGAGGGTCATGTTGGCCACTCATTTGGGTTCTTCTGGCTAAATTGTTTGGGAAGGATACCTATAGTGTTTTAGTGTGATGACTGTGAGTAGACTCAATCGAAATGTTTACATATATCCCTTTTAGCTATATTTTTTCTCATCTTTTTATATTGCATTTAGAGTGAAAACTTCCCCCTTCCTCTCTATGCTCTAAAGTCTAAACTTGGGGTTGTTGATGGAGCTACTAGATTGTGATGAGTGGTTGAATGGATGTAGTCTTGTATCTGTCTACCTCTGTCCCAAAAGCATGGAGTTGCAAAAAACAATTAAGCTCATTGCGATCTTTATTCTTATGATAAATTTGTTTTCTATTTGTTGATTTTGTTCTATCCAGCATATCAATATCATTATTTATAGGTGGTCTGCCATGCAACACTATTATCTATCCTTAGATTAATCTAAATGTACATTCTTATCATATATCCTCTCTAACAGGACATTTTTCCTTTCTCCTAGCAACCCTCTAACCACATTTTATCACCGTTGAAAGCAATATTCGGCGACAATGTTTCATTTTTATTTCTTCTAACCTTTCCTCAACGTCCATGACCCTAAGAAACGTAATAGTTGCAAAATGACGTGAAGAGAGGAAAGAAAGGTCGAGAAATTGAGTTAGGGTTTGGGAAGAATTTGGTGTCGTGGCTGCCAACAACGGCAACAATGGCGAGAGGAAATGTTGTTACAAAGGGGTTGTGGGAAGCCCACAATAAAGAATGAGAGACCGTCAAAATTGGGAAGGGGCAAAGAAGAGATCGAAGTGGGTGAGAAGGGTGGCGTCGAGAGAGAAGCTGGGGGTGGAGTTGTTGGTGACGGAGATGGACATTTCAAGAAGAGTGGGGAGAGAGAAAGTGTTGGGAAAGAATGAATATAGTGTGGAGGATTTACAATAAATATGAGGGTTAGATGAATCCAACACTGGATAAAACTTGTCTGTCATAAACCACTACAAAGCTGGACCACCATAGTCTCCACCTTGATCCTTATAATCTGGTTCTTATTTGTTCTGTCCCTTTGCTTCAGATTTATGATAACATACACTGTTCTTATTTGGTTTGCATCTTTCTGGTGATGGTTATTTTCTGTCTAATTTATTTCTGCCTAATTTATTAATGTAATGTAATTGTTGGTTTTGAAATTTATGGAATTCCAGCTGGGCAAACTTTAGCTTTTGGTGAATTTTGATTTTTAGAAAAGAAAAAGGAGGTAAGCATATCAATTGAATTTGATGAAGTATGAAGCAGTTTATGGTTTTAGTTTGGATGTGAGTCGTATTGTTCACTGCCAAAGTTATGCTAAAATTGGATAGTTTTGATTTTAAATCTCACTTCTGGTGTAAATGCAGACCCAAAAAGTTCTCAATGAGACAAAACTAATGTTGATAATGAAGGATGATAGGTGCACTACCCTTCTTGGATGAATTGGAGTTTGTAAGATTTTCCTAATTTCTTTTTTTAAAAGGAAGGTTTTCCTTGCTAAAACATAAAATTTTGCATCGGATATGACAATTCATGTCAAAGAGAACAATAGTTCGTAACTTTAAATCATGAAGTGGGAATAAGATGTGATAGACTTGGATGATGGAGTAACTTTGAGTATAGGTGAGAGAATTATTATGTCTGTCTATCTTTTTTTATTTTTTAATCATAACACCTTTTTATTTGCCATAGATCTGACGAAGAATCAGAAGTGAACAATTATTGATGTTTCCTTTTAAATATGTACTGGTTTACTATTTTTTTTTTCTTTCAACATGTATAAGAGCATTTAACATCTATATAATGAAACATCATTGCTATTAGATTGGTTGATGTTGAGGGAAAAATTATTGATGAATGTTTCTTATGGCAGTGATATCAATAGACTTCGAGCATTCCTCGAAATCTATATTAATATAATATAATGATATGATTATATTTGTATGAAAAAAAGTACAAAATTATACTCATAAATTTTTTATATTGTGTATTGCACGGACCTATAATCTAGTACTGCAGATCCATAAATGTTTTTCAGTGGGGCAAGTAAGTAATTTACAATATTTGTATTGAAAAAATATTATAAACTTCTACAAAATACATAAAGAAATGACAACAAAATACCTTTTTTTACAAATTATAATTACTCTTACACATTTTCATATTTTAAAAATGTTACATGATTTTTTTATTCTCAATACTATAAAAATTAGAAAGGTGAAGTGATAAATTTTATCAATTTATTCTTTCTTCTATCTTTTATAATTTTTTATATTTATTTAAAAAAAATATTTGATGGGAGCAAGAGCAATTTTTTATGGGGACAAAAATAAAAGTTATAAAATATATTAAGTAACAAAATAAACATTGTGGGACACCTCCAAAGGTAGATCCACCATTGATATATATAACCATTAGTTTTTTTCTTGTTCTTTTTAATTAAAACTATATCGTTTTTTTTTTACAGATAATTGATCTTTCAATTTGATGGAAAAATAATTTATTACTTACTAATTAATATTGCCATTAATGATTAAAAACTTGACATTTATATCATTAAAATAGTGGCTTTAAACGTTTAGAGTGTCATTGATGTGCAATGTGGGTCGTTGTGTGAGGTGAATTAGAAAAAATGAAAGTAATTTCATTGGCCATTGAGTTTTTAGTTAAATAATTGCTATAAATGTGTGCCCTCAATGAATTATGAATGTCTACATGATATTGATGGTTCTCTTATTAGTGGGCCTACCTAGCCTTGTTGTGATTACGACTCTAAGAGGAAGAGTGAAAGTTGTGATTACAACTCTAAGAAAGAAACGGAACAAAACCTGAATGATCTAGTTAGGTTGAGAAGAACTAAATGCATGCTAATTGAACTAACCAATTCATATTGCGGAGTGCATGAACCACTCAACTTGATGATTTTCATGTTTATAAATGACATTCGTCCCAATTCTAAAATCACAACTTTGTTTGGTGAAAAGACTTCTTATTCAAAAGTTATAATAATTATTACGATTTTTATTTTTTTACTTGAAGTTGTAAGTATATTTATAATTTCTGACTTTGTTTTGTTTTTCCTTCTTCTTAGAAGTGGTAAGTCTAAGCATGACTTATTATGTTTTCTTTTTTGTCTTTTTTCTTTTTTTGTCTACTACTTTATTTTTTTAGTTGTTATTTAATTATTAAAAAATATAAATAATTTTAATTTTTGCAACTTCATTTTGTATGTATTTTATTTAATATTTTAATGATTTATGTTATAAATAATTTTTGTTTATTTATTTATTTATTTAATTTTCTATATTTTTCAATGATGTTAAGATTTATATTTTAAAAGACTTATTCTCAGGTGAAAATATTTTGTTATTAATATTAACTTATAATGTATTAAAATTTAGTTTTTTTATTTATGTTTTTGTTAATTATTTTTACAATTATTATTATCTTAATTAAGCATTTGCTACA